>JANLIY010000150.1:0-49817 GCA_029490685.1 Schizonepeta tenuifolia
CTTGTTGATGAAGGTCTCTTCCATGCAAATCTCATCTGCCCTCTCTCTTCATGCATGCACGATACTTCTTTCCTTGCGTGGTGGATATATCCTTTGATTAGGCTTGGCTAGGATAAGGAAAGAAAGATCCAATCCTTATCCTCTTCCTTGATGGAAAGGAATTTTGCTGCTACTGCTGGTCCGACTCGCATCCTGCTCTTCATCGTCTGCATCCTGAATTGCCTCTAGTCTTGACCAAGATCCTGGCTCCTCTTATACTCTATCTGTTGGTTTAAGGATATGAGGAGGTGCTTCCTGACTTGTAGATTGATATTCTGATGTTGCCCAGCTACAAGCTTCCAAACCCTATGCCCATTCGCATCGTATCGCCATCTCAACAACAAATTTTCCATCGGATTTGCCCATCATCCCCTATTCTTCCCAGCATATTATCTCTCGACTTGCGTGTCCTCCCATACACATATTGACTCTATAAAGACTAAAAATACAAGAAAACACAAGAAAAGATGGACACAAATATGGGTTCATCACACCACACACTTGGAATTACACTTGCCCTCAAGTGTATGGTTGGCAACTTGCCCAAGACTCAAACACAGAAAAGAAAAAACAGAAACCACAGACTTAAAAGATCAGCTCATCAACATGTCAGTCAAAACAAGATATATAAACAGATATTGCCATCAAACTGGTCAAGATAGAGTTATTGGGCAACATGGATATCCTTACCAGCACTCATCTCTCAAGTGTATAAGGTTAAGTATATACGCTTTTGACCAACATCAACAAGGTTTTTCCATAGGCTTGCCTGCCCTCTACATCTCTACTCCTTTGAACAAAATCAAACTACTTATCCTTAGGTCTTAAGCGGGTTTGTAATGTGGCTTAGGCAAAAAGGTAGGGAGATTTATAGGACTAGCTAAGTCAAGAACTAGGTTCTCGAGCAACAGACTGCCCTTGATTCCTTCTCATCTAGCACACTTATTCTTATCTAGACTTACTTTTTTTCTTTCTTCTTATTTATTATTTTTTTATTTTATTTTTTTTAACGACCCCAAACACCTCCAATATAGGTGATATTGCCCAGTATGTGCTACCCAACATTTCCTTTCATCCTTCATTCTTCATTCTTTCTTGACCTGAGTTCTTGACTGGGACGGCTTAATATCAGGCTCTATAAGTGATTAGAAAGAATTTACATCAAGCTCAAGGGGGCTAGTCAAAGGATAATATCAAGGTAGGGAATTTTAGGCTATGGGCTTCTTTGAACAACAATTGCCTAATTCATCTAAGTAGTTCAAACTAAGTTACACGAAGCTTTAATTAAGAGATGCAAGCAAGTTCTAGATCAACACATGTTAACTGATCATTATCACACAAGAAAGAATAATGCTGCATATGTACATAGCATTTTAAAGCTCAAATCGAGTTAATGCCCAATATCTCATTCCGTCCTACCTATTTACATATGGCATCATCCATAAACCTATTCTAACTTTCATGCTAACATGCTGATCAATAACACAAACACACTTTAAAAACACAAACTGACACCCAACACCCACACACTTTGCCTAAGGCAAAGTGGATAAATGTTGGGCAACAAAAAAAAAAAAAAAATGACTCAACAAATACAACCGAGAAGGCAATAAGTCTTCACCACACAATTTGCTAGGCAAATTGTGGGTGAAGACAGTAAAATCGCCCTCTCGAACACAAGACACTTTACAAAATAAAACACAAACAAAGACTCAACAATAAAACATAAAAACGAAAATAAAAACCTACCACTAACAAAAAGGGGAGGAACACAAATCAAAGAGAAGATTCAGTTGGATACCTAAATCCTTGGTGTGCAAAGAATGTCAGCTGGGCATCCCTAATCTCAGTCAACAACTCTCTACATTGGCCAGTCTGGTCTCGATCCCGGTGTTGGGTAGGCACCACTGCGCTGGTGCTTGCCTCCTCTTCTTGCCCAAGGGTGGTAGCCTGATGGATTATTGGTTTATCGTGCTCAACAAACACGTATCTGCCATTCCTTAACTCAATGTCATTCATCTTCTTCAAGGCAGCTTCACCCAGCTTGCTGACCACCATCACCCGGCTTCCGTTTCAGCTCACCGTAGACCCCGACTCCATGCGCAAAGGCTGTCACAACATGGCCACAAGTGCATCCCAGAGATTGCTTCGCTAGAACCGTCTTGAGCTGCTCACCAAGGAACCGCCGCAATGTTGACCCTTGTCTTGGGGTGCATACACCACAGTAAATACCGCTCCTTGTTGCTCAAGTTGTTGCCACTATCGCTCTTGCCATACAAGTTGTAGGCCAGGATGCGATGGCAAAGTCTGAGGGCGTTAGTCTTCAGCTCGGTTCCCTTGTTGTTGGCCCCATAGTACGGCATTCCATTCCGATCTCCTTCCACTGCTCCTCGTAAGCCATATCTCCTGGGGTGGCACCTTAGTCTTGGCCTCCATGAACTCCTTCTTGCCAAGTCTCTCAAACTCACCATTCCCAGAATTTGATTAAGGGCACTAACTTGAAAATCATACTTCTCGCCCAACAGCGAGAAGGAGATCATGCTTATCCCATTCTCTGGATCACTTGTATTGCCGCCGTGCTGTACACCTCCTTAACCTGCTCCTCCTAGACCTCCACAGGCCACTCCAAAAAACTTGCTCAACCTATTCCTTCAAATAGCTTCTAACTTCCTGGGCAACACCCAGGTTCTCATAGAGTTTGAAGTCGAGAACCCTGAGCGCAGTTACCTTCCACTCTCTTGGGCTTCCTACACATCATCACTGTAGGACCCCTCCTCTTCTTCCTGCTCTTTCCACTTGCTGGGGTAGACTGCTCATCATCCCCTTCCTCCTCAACATCGTCTCCTTCATCCTTTTATTCACTGACAGCCGTTCTCTCTTCAAAATCGACGGCTGAAAAGACCCGGCGTTCGAAGCAGCAGACTTGTGCTTCTTCACCGGCGTTCCCTCGCCACCGTGAGGGTGTTTCTTAGCCGCCTTGGCTTCCTTCTTCTTCGCCGGACTTTCCTTGGCCTTGGTCTTCGCCTCAACCAATGCCTCCGCTGCCAGCGTCGCCGCTACTGATCAATGGCTTCGTTCACATCAGCGTTGTTCGACTTCTCCCTCATAACCTTTCTCTTCTTCTTCATCCTCGCCGTCGTGTTCCTCCTTCTCTGCTTCTTCCTCTAACTCCTCTTGTTCGAAAACCTGCTTCGATTGCGTCTCCTCCTCCTGCTGCCTTCTCCGCCTCTTCCATCAGGCTAGGGTTTTCGTCGCTCATCAGAAGCGTGGCGTCGACAGGCGGACTCTTGGGCACGATGGTTTCCCAATTGAGATTTCTGGGTGTTGGTTGGCAGAAGGGTTGGCGGGTTTCCATGGGTAGTTTTCTCTTGGTGGTGATTTTGGGCTTTGTGGTGGTGGTAGTGGGGTGTTCGGTGGTGAGGTCGATGTTGGTTCCGGTAGGGATCTTGTTGAGTTTGTTTTTGGGACGAGTAGACACCATTGTAGGAAAATTTGGGAGTTTTGATGGAGAGAGAAGAGAGAAGATGAGAGGTTGCAGACTTGAATTTGAAATCGGGTAGTGGGGGTATAGACGTGGTAGGGTGGTTTTAAAAGGGCGCGTAGTTTTAGAGGGTACAATAACCGCCTTAATCGTTGTTGACCAACAACTTAGCTCTTGCCCAAAATTCTTGCTCCACTCCCACAGCTCCTTCCCTTTGAGTGGATTCCTGATCTACAATCTGCATCTTGCTCAACATCTCTTGCACACTTAAAAACACAAATACACTCTGGAACAAACTTTCCCTTATGGTTAGACTGGATCATAAAATGCTTTAAAATAAAATACTTAAAACATAAACTAAGCTAAACTACACTAATTGTTTTGGATTTTCAGATTTATGATTTTTTTAGATTTTCATACGTTTACGAAAATAAAGAATAAAAGAGAAAAGAAATAACGAGAAATTAAAAACTAACCAGGTTACCTCCTGGACAGCGCCCCGTTTAAGGTCTTGGGCACGACACCCCCCTCTTTAGAAGTCAGAGGTCCTCCTCGACAGGAAACCCAGATGGTTCCTCCTCAACAAACTGTTCTTGCCCAAGATAGGCCTTCAAGCGCTGGCCATTAACTTTAAAAATCTTCCCGTTCTTGGGATCCTTGATCTCAACAGCTCCATTTGGGAATTGAACTTGTACTTCATAAGGTCCTGCCCACTTGGTCGAGAGCTTCCCTGAAGATAGCCTAAACCGAGTTTGATAGAGCAGCACTTGTTGCCCAAAATGGAACTCCTTTTCTTTAATCAAAAGGTCGTGGGTCTTTCATCCTTTCCTTGTATAGGATCGGCATTATCATAGGCTTTGAGTCTGATCTCGTCCGAGTTGTTGGATCTCGAGCTTCCTTATTCACCTGCTTCATTCCAGTCGAGGTTAAGTTGGGCAACAACCCAATGTGCCTCGATGTTCCAGCTCCACGGGCAAGTGACATCTCTTGCCATAAACCATGCGATAAGGAGACATGCCAAAAGGTGTTTTGAAGCAGTCCTATACGCCCACAAGGCATCATCCAAGCGCATACTCCAATCCTTCCGTATTGTACCCACAGTCTTCCTCAAGATCGTCTTGATTATGCTATTGGACAACTCCGCTTGTCCATTGGCTTGTAGGTGGTAAGCTGTTGATACGCGATGAGTAACTCCATATTTCTTGAACAAGGCGGTCACCGTCGCGTTGCAAAAATAAGAACCTTGATCACTAATGATAGCTCGAGGTACACCAAACCTATTAAAAATTTGAGTTCTTAAAAAATGAGAAACCACCTTTGAATCATCCTTGTATGAAGCACGAGCCTCTACCCACTTCGAGACATAATCCACCGCCAATATGATGTACTGTTGCCTTTGGAACTCGCAATGGTCCCATAAAATCCATCCCCCGTATATTGAACACTTCCACGGGCAAGATCGGGATCATGGGCATCTCGTTCCTTCTTGTGATGTTGCCTTCCCTTGGCACTTCTCGCACATCTTGACCCACTCGTAACATTCTTTAAACAATGTTGGCCAATAAAAGCCACACTCCAAAAATCTTTCTTGCAGTACGTTGGTGTCCAAAGTGTCCTCCACACTCCTTGTTGTGGCAATGCCTCAAGAATGCTTCTTTGCTCTTTATCTTCGACACACCTCCTTATTATCTTATCCGCACATTCCCTCCATAAATATGGTTCGTCTCAAATATAGAAACGACTCTCATGTTTAAGCTTGTTCTTCTGATAACGCTCAGATTTGAGGGAATTTCCTCCAGTCATCAAGTAATTCACGATATCAGCATACCATAGTTCATTCTTGGGCAGACTCAGATGCTCGTCGGGAAAGGTCTCCTTGATCGGCACCCTATCGTCTAGCTGGAGGATTCGACTTAGGTGGTCGGCAACTTGATTTTGGGCACCACTCTTGTCCTTGATCTCTATGTCAAATTCCTGCAACAAAAGAATCCATCTAATCAATCTTGGCTTAGACTCCTTCTTGCTCAATAAGTACTTCAGCGCCGTGTGGTCCGTGTACACTATGGTCTTGTCTCCAAGCAAATAGATCTAAACTTCTCAAAGGCAAAGACAATGGCCAACAACTCCTTCTCCGTGTTGACATAGTTACATTGGGCTGGGTTCAACGTCTTGGATGCGTAATAGATACATAGCTCTCCTTTCCGCGCTTTTTGCCCAAGAACTGCTCCTACGGCATAACCACTGGCATCACACATTAGCTCAAAAGGCATCCCCCAATCCGGAGGTTGGATGATGGGGCAGTGATCAAGTTCTCCTTCAAGGCATGAAACGCCTTCTTACAATCCTCATCGAACTCCCATGGTACTTCATTTTGAAGTAATCTCGTCATTGGTTGGGCGATCTTGGCAAAGTCTTTGACAAATCTTCTATAGAATCCAGCATGCCCAAGGAATCCTCTTAACTCCTTCACCGATCTTGGGTAGGGCAACTTGGCAATAATGTCGATCTTGCCTTATCCATCTCAATGCCTTTTCCTGAGATGACTATGCCCCAAAACGATTCCTTCTTTTACCATGAAATGGCATTTCTCATAGTTCAAACACAAGGCTCTTCTCAACACATCTCTTCAAGACTCGATCCAGGTTGTTGAGGCATGATTCAAAGGTCTTGCCGTAGACAGTAAAGTCGTCCATGAAGACTTCGATACACTCTTCAAGAAGGTCCGAAAAAATTTGCATCATACACCTTTGGAATATCCCTGGGCATTGCATAATCCGAACGCATCCTCCTATATGCAAAAGTGCCAAACGGGCCACGTGAATATGGTCTTGCCTTGATCCTCGTCAGCAACCCAGATCTGCATGTAAACCAGAATAACGTCAAGAAAGCAGTAGTAGTCATTACCGGCTAACCTCTCAAGCATCTCGTCGATTAAAGGGCAAAGGAAAATGATCCTTCCTCGTCTTTTGGTTGAGCTTTCGGTAGTCTATTCACACTCGCCATCCGGTTTGCAGTCTCGTGGCCACCATCTCGTTCTTGTCGTTCTCAACAACTTGAATTCCTACTTCTTGGGCACCACGTGCACAGGGCGCACCCACCGGCTCGTCAGACACGGGGTAGATGATCCCTAATTCGAGAAGCTTGAGTATCTCTTTCATTACCACTTCTTTCATGGCTGGATTCAATCTCCTTTGTGGATCTCGTACGGGGGCAGCATCCTCCTCAAGCAAAATGTGATGACACACAGTCTAAAGGGTCAATGCCCTTGATGTCAGCCAACGTCCACCCTAATGCCTCCTTGTACTTGCTCAGCACCTCGCCAACTCTGACCTCCTCCATGCTTGATAACTCTGATGATATGATCACGGGCAAGTCTCGTTCTTGCCAAGATATATGTACTTTAGGTGCTTGGGCAAAGGTTTCAACTCCAATGTAGGGGCTTTTTGTAAGGATGGCATCAACTGTCCTCCGGTTTCAACTCAGGGATGTTGAGTGGCCTCAAGCCCCTGAGGCACTCAACATCCCTGAGTTGAAACCGGAGGACAGGTTGATGCCATCCTTACAAAAAGCCCCTACATTGGAGTTGAAACCTTTGCCAAGCACCTAAAGTACATATATCTTGGCAAGAACGAGACCTTGCCCGTGATCATATCATCAGAGTTATCAAGCATGGAGGAGGTCAGAGTTGGCGAGGTGCTGAGCAAGTACAAGGAGGCATTAGGGTGGACGTTGGCTGACATCAAGGGCATTAACCCTTTAGACTGTGTTCATCACATTTTGCTTGAGGAGGATGCTGCCCCGTACGAGATCCACAAAGAAGATTGAATCCAGCCATGAAAGAAGTGGTGATGAAGAGATACTAAGCTTCTCGACTTAGGGATCATCTACCCCGTGTCTGACAGCCGGTGGGTGAGCCTGTGCACGTGGTGCCCAAGAAGTCAGGAATTCAAGTTGTTGAGAACGACAAGAACGAGATGGTGGCCACGAGACTACAAACCGGATGGCGAGTGTGTATAGACTACCGAAAGCTCAACCAAAAGACGAAGAAGGATCATTTTCCTTTGCCCTTTATCGACGAGATGCTTGAGAGGTTAGCCGGTAATGACTACTACTGCTTTCTTGACGGTTATTCTGGTTACATGCAGATCTGGGTTGCTGACGAGGATCAAGGCAAGACCACATTCACGTGCCCGTTTGGCACTTTTGCATATAGGAGGATGCCGTTCGGATTATGCAATGCCCAGGGACATTCCAAAGGTGTATGATGCACATTTTTTCAGACCTTCTTGAAGAGTGTATCGAAGTCTTCATGGACGACTTTACCGTCTACGGCAAGACCTTCGAATCATGCCTCAACAACCTGGATCGAGTCTTGAAGAGATGTGTTGAGAAGAGCCTTGTGTTGAACTATGAGAAATGCCATTTCATGGTAAAGAAGGAATCGTTTTGGGGCATGTCATCTCAGGAAAAGGTATTGAGGTGGATAAGGCCAAGATCGACATTATCGCCAAGTTGCCCTACCCAAGATCGGTGAAGGAGTTAAGAGGATTCCTTGGGCATGCTGGATTCTATAGAAGATTTGTCAAGGACTTTGCCAAGATCGCCCAACCAATGACGAGATTACTTCAAAATGAAGTACCATGGGAGTTCGATGAGGATTGTAAGAAGGCGTTCCATGCCTTGAAGGAGAACTTGATCACTGCCCCCATCATCCAACCTCCGGATTGGGGGATGCCTTTTGAGTTAATGTGTGATGCCAGTGGTTATGCCGTAGGAGCAGTTCTTGGGCAAAAGCGCGGAAAGGAGAGCTATGTCATCTATTACGCATCCAAGACGTTGAACCCAGCCCAATGTAACTATGCCACCACGGAGAAGGAGTTGTTGGCCATTGTCTTTGCCTTTGAGAAGTTTAGATCTATTGCTTGGAGGCAAGACCATAGTGTACACGGACCACGGCGCTGAAGTACTTATTGAGCAAGAAGGAGTCCAAGCCAAGATTGATTAGATGGATTCTTTTGTTGCAGAATTTGACATAGAGATCAAGGACAAGAGTGGTGCCCAAAATCAAGTTGCCGACCACCTAAGTCGAATCCTCCAGCCAGACGATGGGGTGCCGATCAAGGAGACCTTTCCCGACGAGCATCTGAGTCTTGCCCAAGATGAACCATGGTATGCTGATATCGTGAATTACTTGGTGACTGGAGAAATTCCCTCAGATCTTGGGCGTTATCAGAAGAACAAGCTTAAACATGAGAGTCGTTTCTACATTTGGGACGAACCATATTTATGGAGGGAATGTGCGGATAAGATAATAAGGAGGTGTGTCGAAGATAAAGAGCAAAGAAGCATTCTTGAGCATTGCCACAACAAGGAGTGTGGAGGACACTTTGGGCACCAACGTACTGCAAGGAAGATTTTGGAGTGTGGTTTTATTGGCCAACATTGTTTAAAGACTGTTACGAGTGGGTCAAGATGTGCGAGAAGTGCCAAAGGGAAGGCAACATCACAAGAAGGAACGAGATGCCCATGATCCCGATCTTGCCCGTGGAAGTGTTCGATATAGGGGGATGGATTTTATGGGACCATTGCCGAGTTCCAAAGGCAACAAGTACATCATATTGGCAGTGGATTATGTCTCGAAGTGGGTAGAGGCGTGCTTCATACAAGGATGATTCAAAGGTGGTTTCTCATTTTTGAGAACTCAAATTTTCAATAGGTTTGGTGTACCTCGAGCTATCATTAGTGATCAAGGTTCTCATTTTTGCAACGCGACGGTGACCGCCTTGTTCAAGAAGTATGGAGTTACTCATCGCGTATCAACAGCTTACCACCCACAAGCCAATGGACAAGCGGAGTTGTCCAATAGAATAATCAAGACGATCTTGAGGAAGACGTGGGCACAACAAGGAAGGATTGGAGTATGCGCTTGGATGATGCCTTGTGGGCGTATAGGACTGCTTCAAAACACCTTTTGGCATGTCCCCTTATCGCATGGTCTATGGCAAGAGATGTCACTTGCCCGTGGAGCTGGAACATCGAGCACATTGGGTTGTTGCCCAACTTAACCTCGACTGGAATGAAGCAGGTGAATCAAGAAGCTCGAGATCCAACAACTCTACGAGATCAGACTCCAAGCCTATGATAATGCCGATCTATACAAGGAAAGGATGAAGAAGACCCACGACCTTTTGATTAAAGAAAAGGAGTTCCATTTTGGGCAACAAGTGCTGCTCTATCAAACTCGGTTCAGGCTATCTTCAGGGAAGCTCTCGACCAAGTGGGCAGGACCTTATGAAGTACAAGCTCAATTCCCAAATGGAGCTGTTGAGATCAAGGATCCCAAGAACGGGAAGATTTTTAAAGTTAATGGCCAGCGCTTGAAGGCCTATCTTGGGCAAGAACAGTTTGTTGAGGGGGAACCATCTGGGTTTCCTGTCGAGGAGGACCTCTGACTTCTAAAGAGGGGGGTGTCGTGCCCAAGACCTTAAACGGGGCGCTGTCCAGGAGGCAACCTGGTTAGTTTTTAATTTCTCGTTATTTCTTTTCTCTTTTATTCTTTATTTTCGCAAAATATGAAAATCTAAAAAAAATCATAAAATCTGAAAAATCCAAAAAAATTAGTGTAGTTTAGCTAGTTTATGTTTTAAGTATTTTATTTTAAAGCATTTTATGATCGAGTCTAACCATAAGGGGAAGTTTGTTCCGGAGTGTATTTGTGTTTTAAGTGTGCAGGAGATGTTGAGCAAGATGCAGGTTGTAGATCAGGATCCACTCTAAGGGAAGGAGCTGTGGGAGTGGAGCAAGGATTTTGGGCAAGAGCTAAGTTGTTGGTCAACAACGATTAAGGCGGTTATTGTACCTCTAAAACTACGCGCCCTTTAAAACCACCCTTACCACGTCTATACCCCCACTACCCGATTTCAAATTCAAGTCTGCAACCTCTCATCTTCTCTCTTCTCTCTCCCATCAAACTCCCAAATTTCCTACAATGGTGTCTACTCGTCCAAAAACAAACTCAACAAGATCCCTACCGGAACCAACATCGACCTCACCACCGAACACCCCACTACCACCAACCACAAAGCCCAAAATCACCACCAAGAGAAAACTACCCATGGAACCCGCCAACCCTTCTGCCACCAACACCCAGAAATCTCAATTGGAAACCATCGTGCCCAAGAGTCCGCCTGTCGACGCCACGCTTCTGATGAGCGACGAAAACCCTAGCCTGATGAAGAGGCGGAGAAGCAGCAGGAGGAGGAGACGCAATCGAAGCAGGTTTTCGAACAAGAGGAGTTAGAGGAAGAAGCAGAAGAAGGAGGAAACCGACGGCGAGGATGAAGAAGAAGAGAAAGGTTATGAGGGAGAAGTCGACAACGATGATGTGAACGAAGCCATTGATGCCAGTAGCGGCGACGCTGGCAGCGGATGCATTGGTTGAGGCGAAGACCAAGGCCAAGGAAAGTCCGGCGAAGAAGAAGGAAGCCAAGGCGGCTAAGAAACACCCTCACGGTGGCGAGGGAACGCCGGTGAAGAAGCACAAGTCTGCTGCTTCGAACGCCGGGTCTTTTCAGCCGTCGATTTGAAGAGAACGGCTGTCAGTGAATAAAAGGATGAAGGAGACGATGTTGAGGAGGAAGGGGATGATGAGCAGTCCTACCCCAGCAAGTGGAAAGAGCAGGAAGAAGTAGGAGGGGTCCTACAGCTGATGATGTGTAGGAAGCCCAGAGGGTGGAAGGTAACTGCGCTCAGGGTTCTCGACTTCAAACTCTATGAGAACCTGGGTGTTGCCCAGGAAGTTAGGAAGCTATTTGAAGGAATAGGTTGGAGCAAGTTTTGGAGTGGCCTGTGGAGGTCTAGGAGGAGCAGGTTAAGGAGGTGTACAGCACGGCGGCAATAACAAGTGATCCAGAGAATGGGATAAGCATGATCTCCTTCTCGCTGTTGGGCGAGAAGTATGATTTCAAGTTAGTGCCCTTAATCAAATTCTGGGAATGGTGAGTTTGAGAGACTTGGCCAAGAAGAGTTCATGGAGGCCAAGACTAAGGTGCCACCCCAGGAGATATGGCTTACGAGGAGCAGTGGAAGGAGATCGGGAATGGAATGCCGTACTATGGGGCCAACAACAAGGGAACCGAGCTGAAGACTAACGCCCTCAGACTTTGCCATCGCATCCTGGCCTACAACTTGTATGGCAAGAGCGATAGTGGCAACAAGACTTGAGCAACAAGGAGCGGTATTTACTGTGGTGTATGCACCCCAAGACAAGGGTCAACATTGCGGCGTTCCTTGGTGAGCAGCTCAAGACGGTTCTAGCGAAAGCAATCTCTGGGATGCACTTGTGGCCATGTTGTGACAGCCTTTGCGCATGGAGTCGGGGTCTACGGTGAGCTGAAACGGAAAGCCGGTGATGGTGGTCAGCAAGCTGGGTGAAGCTGCCTTGAAGAAGATGAATGACATTGAGTTAAGGAATGGCAGATACGTGTTTGTTGAGCACGATAAACCAAAATCCACCAGGCTACCACCCTTGGGCAAGAAGAGGAGGCAAGCACCAGCGCAGCGGTGCTGCCCAACATCGGGATCGAGACCAGACTGGCCAATGTGGAGAGGTTGTTGACCGAGATCAGGGATGCCCAGCTGCATTCTTTGCACACCAAGGATTCAGGTATCCACCTGAATCTTCTCTTTGATTTGTGTTCCTCCCCTTTTTGTTAGTTAGGTTTTATTTTCGTTTTTTTTTGTTTTATTGTTGAGTCTTGTTTTGTGTTTATTTTTAGTGTCTTGTTGTTCGAGAGGGCGATTTTACTGTCTTCACCCACAATTTGCCCAGCAAATTGTGTGGTGAAGACCTTATTGCCTTCTCGGTTGTATTTGTTGAGTCATTTTTTTTTTTTTTGTTGCCCAACATTTTACCCACTTTGCCTAAGGCAAAGTGTGTGGGTGTTGGGTGTCAGTTTGTGTTTTTAAAGTGTGTTTGTGTTATTGATCAGCATGTTAGCATGAAAGTTAGAATAGGTTTATGGATGATGCCGTATGTAAATAGGTAGGACGGAATGAGATATTGGGCATTAACTGTGAGGATTTGAGCTTTTAAAATGCTATATACATATGCAGCATTATTCTTTCTTGTGTGATAATGATCAGTTAACATGTGTTGATCTAGAACTTGCCTGCATCTCTTAATTAAAGCTTCATGTAACTTAGTTGAACTACTTAGATGAATTAGGCAATTTTTGTTCAAAGAAGCCCATAGCCTAAAAATTCCCTACCTTGACATTTATCCTTTGACTAGCCCCTTGAGCTTGATGTAATTCTTTCTAATCACTTATAGAAGCCTGAATTTTAAGCCGTCCCGGTCAAGAACTCAGGTCAGAAGAAGAAGAGGGATGAAAGGAAATGTTGGGTAGCACATACTGGGCATATCACCTATATAGAGGTGTTGGGTTGTTAAAAAAAAAAAAAAAAAAAAAAAAATAAAAAAGAAAAAAAAGTAAGTCCAGAAAAGAATAAGTGTGCTAGATGAGAAGGAATCAAGGGCAGTTGTTGCTCGAGAACCTAGTTCTTGACTTAGCCAGTTCCTAAATCTCCCTACCTTTTTGCCTTAAGCCACATTACAACCCGCTAAGACCTAAGGATAAGTAGTTTGATTTTGTTCAAAGAGTAGAGGATGTAGAGGGCAGGCAAGCCTATGGAAAAACCTTGTTGATGTTGGTCAAAAGCGTATATACTTAACCTTATACAACTTGAGAGATGAGTGCTGGTAAGGATATCCATGTTGCCCAATAAACTCTATCTTGACCAGTTTGATGGCAAATATCTGTTTATATATCTTGTTTTGAACTGACATGTTGATGAGCTGATCTTTTAAGTCTGTGTTTTTCTGTTTTTTCTTTTCTGTGTTTGAGTCTTGGGCAAGTTGCAACCATACACTTGAGGGCAAGTGTAATTCAAGTGTGTGGGTGTGATGAACCCATATTTGTGTCCATCTTTTCTTGTGTTTTCTTGTTTTTAGTCTTTATCGAGTCAATATGTGTCTGGGAGGACACGCAAGTCGAGAGATAATATGCAGGAAGAATAGGGGATGATGGGCAAATCCGATGGAAAATCTGTTGTTGAGATGGCGATACGATGCGAATGGGCATAGGGCTGGAAGCTTGTAGCGGGCAACATCAGAATATCCAATCTACAAGTCAGGAAGCACCTCCTCATATCCTTAAGCCAACAGATAGAGTACTCGGAGGAGCCAGGATCTTGGTCAAGACAGAGGCAATTCAGGATGCAGACGATGAAGGGCAGGATGCGAGTCGGACCAGCAGTAGCAGCAAATTCTTTCCTTCAAGGAAGAGGATAAGGATTGGATCTTTCTTTCCTTATCCTAGCTGAGCCTAATCAAAGGATATATCCACCACGCAAGGAAAGAAGTATCGTGCATGCATGAAGAGAGAGGGCGGATGAGATATGCATGGAAGAGACCTTCATCAACAAGGAAACTTCCCTAAACCCTAATTTCCATCGCCTATATATATGGCCGACTCCATTGTGTATTGGACGTTGATTTTATTATTTGTTCTGCATTCTAGATTGAGAGAAAGGGAGGAAGAAACAAGTCCTACGGGCAATTTACTTTTATTTCGTATTTTACTGCTTTAAGTTTAGTTGTTGGCGTGAAGCCAAGACCCTAGTTGCTGACTACGCTTTTGGGTAGCAACCCGTTTCCAGATTTGTGCTAAGTATGTTTTTCTTTATTTGCTTTGCGTTCTTATTTACTATTATGTCTAGCTAAGTTTATTGTTTGGGTTGGATGTAGATGAAGTGATTCTAAATTACTCGTTCAAACTCGTGAGGTCTAATTGTGTTAGTTCATTAATTGATTTTGTTCCCGAAACACTTAGGATTAATTCTAGACTTAATTGATATTGAAGTTGATTGATCACCATCTAGATATTGAGATTAAGTCATTAACAGAAATTGGGATTAACACGAGAGTGTCTTTCGTGCCCAAGAAGGTAAAGGAAGTTGGAGAGCAGTCGGTATTGACCTACCTCTTGGCTATCTTGGGTCTGTTATTCTTAATGCCTGTTGGGCAGCATCGTTACTGAAGTGTCTTCGTGACGTTGCTGATCAAGAGAGAAGATCTTGCCTTCTAGTCAAGATCTGTAAAATTGATTAGACATAGGTTGAGTGTGTTAGCATCGTGACTTCGTGACCTTAGGATGTTAGCTAATCTTTGCCTTAAACCAAGTGATAAAATCAGTTAATTGAATATCTTTGCACCAATGAACGAGTAAAGAGTAATTAGGATCATGGATTCGAAATCCAATCCAAACTCTTTTTTTATTTGATATTGTTATTTGTTGAGTACAGGTTATTAAGATACTTCGTGACCAAAACCCTTTTGTTGAGCAACATCGGAAGAGCAGATTACACCAGGTCCCTTGGGTACGATCCCGCTTGCCGCTGACTACTACCTTATTGGACAAGAAGTGTTTATAATTATTATTTGTACGAAGTGTGTGACGACAGCACTCCATTAGAGGAGAAGGACCATCATGGTACTCGTCCCTAAGGAGCTGCTGGATATTGGTTGCCTACAAAGGATGCAAGACATTGATGTTGGAGAATGAGGGGTCTACAAGTTTGCCTTCCCTGAGAACAATGAGGTTGTTGTGGAGGGCCCAATGGCGTTGCGATGGGCCAGGAAATCCTCAACCGCATCCAGGAGGTGGAGGCAGTCCCTGGTGCTAACAAACCATATGCTCAAGGAGATCCTTCGTGCCTTAAAGGAGTTCAACAAAAGGCAGGAAGCCAGGTTATGTTGCAAGCAAAGTGAGTTATTGAATGGGTGTGTGAGTATTACATGTGAGTTATTGAGCTTTGCATGCTATATTATGATCATTGCATCATTTCTTTCTTGCGTGATTTTTCAACGTCTCATCTAGGATTCTACTAGAACTTGTATGTTTGGCTCTTTGAAATTTTGTGACTAAGGAGGTTATTGATTAAATGATTTAGGCACTTCTTTCTATGAGCCAACTTAACCAAAAATGTCTACCCTTAGCAAGATACCCCTTGTTAGCCCATTTTGAGCCTCATAATTCTTTGAATTAATCTGATAAAAAGCCCAAAGATTTCATGGTCACCATATTAGGCTTAAATATAACTAAATAGAGAATAAAGGAGGTATAAGGGTCAGAAAGGAAAAACCATCTTAGAGCCTAACATAAAGAAATCCTAAAATCTTTATGAAGGGTGAATGGACAAAGAGGGGGGAAAAAGAAAAGAAAGAAACAAAAAGAAGTGGTGATGTGCTAAGGCCCTTAATGCAAAGAGTCTAAGAGGGAGCAAGATCTTGGAGGCCTCAATTCAACCTATAATGACCTTTGTCAGTTCCTAAATGATCCTACCCACCTAAAGCCCCATTATAACCTGCTAAGTCTTTTTGATAATCTGAAAATACCCTAGTCTTAATAAATGGAGAATTATGAGCTAGTAGACAAGCCTATAGCATGGGCAAGATTAGGAATGTTGTGAGTGTAAACAGTAAACCATGCATTCACGAGAGGTGATGTGAGGGAGTGAATCACATGATGCATGCCTAATTTTGACTTGTCTAATAGCCTTGATGAGTGAACATGTTTTGTGTCTTTGTTTTTTGTTTCATGCTGATCTTGTTTGTGTCTGCTTTCATTTATATTTTATGTCTTTTCTAAGCGTAAGTCTGACCATATACTTGAGGAAAAGTATGTATTAAAGTGTGTGGGCATGACGAGCCCTGTTTCCATGCTCTTTTCAGTGTCAGTAGAGGTCTAGTTAGAGTCTTTTTCTCTTTGTTTGGGTATATTTGTGTCTGGGAGGGCACACTGGCTTGCAGGGCTCGACAATTCTGCAAAATGGGCACAAAGAAGCTTGTTTGGGGCACGAAGTGGAAGAGAAGCAAATGGTCACAAGGACCTGGGTCATGATCACGACGATAAACAACAAAGGCATGAAGACTCTGTATGCTGAAGTCAACTCTTTGCCGAAAATGGAAAGAAAACTCTAACAAGGACCACACATCTCCAATGGCAACCTTCAGCAGCAGCAGAAGGGACGACCAATAAGAGAAGAGCAAGGACAAAGGAATGAAATTGAACTCTCACCTGCCAAGGAACATGTCAGACTCCAAACCCTCTTAGGCGGCGGATTTGAAAGGCAAAAACTCCAACTACCACAAAAGGCAGTCGCACTATACATTGATCACCACCTCTATCGGCTAGGGCATTCAAGCCATCACACTGTTTCTCATTACTCTCTGCAACTAAGTTTAAGTTTCTATACTAATACACAACCACCCTTTTAGGATTTTTGTCGAGTTCTTTATGAAGCAAACAATCATTTTCAATTTTATGTTAAGTATGGTTTCTTTTTATCTCTTGCTTTGGTATTTCTTTTATTTCCATGTCTAGCTATGTTTCATTTGCTTGAGTTGGTTGAGATGAGGTGAGGTGTGTGTATTGAGTGTGAGAGGTGAGGTTGGAAGCTCATCGGAGATCTGCTGAGGTCGTTCGCGACGCGCTGGGCTAGATTCCAAAGTGGTGGAGTCTCTACAATTCCTACGGTGGCCAACGAAGAAGTGGCAAAGACAAAATCCCTAACATAACTGGACAAAGGTGTAGGGGTTCCCCTCACCACTGGTCGTGTTGCAAGAGCTGGAGAGTGGTGTATGACGAAAGTCATGCTTCCAGCCATCTCGGGCCTTCTAGATCTAAAAGCTGCTGACGTAGAGGGCTCAATTGGTGACTTTTCCAGATACGAGCTGATTCTGTGGACAACAAGGAGGGCTCTTTAGGCAACTTGGAGGGCTCAATACAGAGAGAAAGTGTTGGGATTGAGATGCTCATGTGCGTGACATGGTGAGAGTATAGGGGCGTAAGTGTCGAGACCCTATAATCGAGAGACGGGCTCACGCAGTGGCTATTCGAGGGCTTGGGATCCTATACACATACATATACACTGAACCAAGTCAAGATCAACTCAATCATACCCTTTCTATTTGATATCTTTCGTGTTTTATTTCAGTCTTTGCTTCTTGTTGATGTTAAGAGTGTTCCAAACCAAAACCAAACTATTATCCAGTGACACCGAGGTCATCAGCCTACCTCCCTTGGGTTCGATCCTGAATACTTACCCTAGTTGTAATTAGTGGTGGACATCAGGACTTATAAATTGTATTTTGGCACGCCTGAGTTCTTGACGGCAAACTTGGCGTCGTTAGGGATATTTCATAATCGAGCGGGAAATAGGTTATTGTCCCTATTAATTAATGATAATAGTGTATTTACTTGCCCATGATCCCTAAATTGCTTAATTGTTGATTTTTTGATTGTTTGGTGATTAATTAATACTAATAACTTGGAATTTGATAATGTTGAATTTTTTGAATGTGGAATTTGTTCATAATTTTTTCGCTTAATTTATAAACGTTAATTATATTAAATCCCACTCGAGAAATTCTAGTGTCCACTTAATCCCGCTTGAGCGGAAAATAGTTTGTTCTCCCTATTAATTAGTTCTAATAGTGTATAACCTGCCCTAAATCTCTAAATTGGTGATTTGTAGATGTTTCGATTGTTTGGTGATTAATTAATACTAATAACTTGGATTTCGATACTGTTTTATTTTTGAATGTGTAATTTGCTCAAAATTTTTCCCTTAAATTTTTTCAAGTTAATTTTTTGAGATTTCGCTCAGTAAAATCATGATAGCATAATCCCACTCAAGCGGGATATAGCTAAACTGAACGGGATTTTGTTATTTGAGTATTTCAATTTTTTTAAATGTTTTGTGCAATATATCCGGCTCGACTTGGTGACGTGTGGCTCAATATCCTGCTCGACCGGGATTTATTAATTGCGAGCGGGAATTATATTTTTTAAGTGAAAAATAGTGTGAATTGTGTGAATATAATTTTGTCTTTTAAAATATATTGTTTACTCGAATATTTAGGATTTGCGAAATATTTTGATATTAATTTTGAATGGTTGCAAATTTATTATTTCAGATTACGTTCAAGAGGCCCGATACGATTAATCGTAAGTCGTCAGTTAGCACGGCCTACAGGCACAACATTTTAGAAGACGTCGTGTCGATGTTATTGAAGGTTGGGGGACAAGATCTCCTCGAGAAGTGGCTTGCAGGGTGCTTTGGCCACTTACTTACTGGCAGCGGGGCAGAAAGTACGCTATGGGCGTGCATCACGTATTATTACTGGAGATTTATTATCCATTCGGTGAAGGGCACAACATGTGGTTTAACATCAACGGGGCAAACAGTCGTTTTTCTTTTCCGGAGTATCTGCTTGTTACCGGATTGTCATTCTGATCGTCTGATTTTTGACCTTTAGACAACCACGATATACGGGATGTGCAAGTGTATTGGCGCTTTTGTAGCAACATGCAAATTAGTGAGTCGGACCTACTTGATCGATTTTGCAAGGCACGTGCCACAATTTAAACTGGTGATATATACCTCACTATCGCGCACATGTTAGTGTTGTATATGTTGCTGCTTGGTGTAGAATCGAAGAAGTATGTTGCTGATTGGGTGTGGAAGTTGGTGGACGATCTGGATGCGTTTTCTTGGTTTCCTTGGAGCACCTACACCTACTTGAATTTGAAGCACTATGTCGACAATATCAAGCGTACGCCCAAGTACCACTTCTATGGTGAAGTGTGGGCTTTCCACGCTTGGTCGCTGGAAGTGATGTCAGATTAGCCGCTTCAGTTGTTGTCCTTGAAAACCAGAATGCATGACCCGGATGCATTAGATGGAAGTTCAAGAGTAGAAGTGGAATAGAGCTTGAGCCATTATTTTCTCTAGAGGTATATTTTAATTTATTGATTGAATAATTTTTCAGAATTATTTTTATAATTATATTTGTGTTTGATAATATTTTATTTACTGTAGGCTGGTTGATTCAACAGTTTCGGTCCGGATGATGCTGAAGTCCTGAATTTTTATTTTCAATCCACTCAGTATCCAAATGCACTGACAGTGGACTTTGCAGTGCCGCGCAATCCGTTACGTGAAAGGAAACAGTTCCCCCTCCCCCCAGGCACGTGAGGCTATAGTTATTGATGATGCTGCTGATGAGGAAGTTTCACCAGAGAGAGCAAGGTCGACAGAGACAGCCACCTCCCCGTCGAGACAAGAGAAAGCGTACTCATCAGAGAGGATCTTCATCCTCCAGTGGTGGGGTCGATCACGTCCTAGGAAAGAGTGATCAACTTGGATTCGAGCAGAGATTGAGAAATCAGAGGCTCGTACGGTAGAGAAAATGGAGCAGAGACTGTTGCCAAAAATCAAATCTTGGATTGAGGGCTTGTTTGAGTAAGCCCGATGTGGATCTACACGTAGCTCCCCTGCACATCATCCCACCCCATTGTCCATGCCTATGCAGACACCACACCGCACCTCCGTGCGAGAGCCGCACCACCAGGCACTGGTAGAGATAGACCGGCCCCCCGTGCATCAGCATGCACATGACACTGAGGAAGATCGTTGTCCAGCTCGTCATTCCTTACCGGCAGAATAGTTTTTGTAGCCGCATTGTCCAGCTCATCATTCCATGCACGAGCTTGGATCGTCGAGTGCAATGTTCAATGAGTACGGTACTTTAATTCATGATCCATCTCGGCATTCAATGCACGAGCTTGATCGCAACTTCGATGCATTGTGGTCCGCTCCTGGTACGGTAACTATTTATGATATTACATAAAAAATTTAACTATTTTTATCTTCTACGTACGATATTGATATTTATTTATTCGTTTAGGCGATCGGACAGAGTTTTGAGGCTCGTCTAGGTGAGGTGGCGACGTCGAACAATGCAGTCCCTATTTCACAAAGACCGGCAGAGGATGAGGAAGAGGAAGAGAAAGAAGGGAAGCACGTGATAACGTGCCATTAGAGCCACTAAGAAGAGGAATAGGACTCAAAAGCCTTCTTCCGACGCATCATTGTCGGTTTCCAGCACATAATCATTGAGAAAGCTGTCGTTCGCACTCTCAAAATGAATTTGTAGCCTATCCTCACAGCTATATAGTTAATAAGTAAGTACAGGATCGATCCACAAGGAGTTGATCGTTATTATCTCTTGATTCCTCCTCCACCTAACAAGAAAGAATGGTTTTGGTATTTTGGTCACCGAGGCTCTCTTACCCAATACGTAAACTAAATAAACACTGAAAAGAAATAGAGAACTTGATCAATAATAAAAACAACTTGATCTGGAAAAAGACATTGTTAAGTGAAAACTCTAGCTTGGTCAATGGTGCAAATATATTTATCATATGCATGCATCGTTGGTTTTAGGAATTGAATGTCGAGATCCCTTTTACTCGTCACTCTCTCAACAAACCCTTCCCTGACCTATCCTTACTTAGTTGGCAACGCACCGCTAGATCCTTACCTTGGGCAATACCTCTGTAGGAGTCATCGTTCAGTTTCTTGCCCAAGGAGCATTAATTACTAGAAAGGCCCAACAAGGAATTATCACGCCTTGCCTAATTGGGTAGACACCTTCCTTTAATGTCAATTGATCTTAACTAAGATAAGTTATGGAAAACACTCCTACTTCTCAATTGATTAGTGATCTAATATGTCTTAAGTGATTAACGGCCTATTAACCTCTTAATCGTATTACACCATATTGGAATAAATACATCAACATATTGGGAACACATGCATGCAACTCTTAAGCACAATTTAGACCTCTCAAGCTTTGGAATTCACTTAACTGTCTTTCCCAAATCAAGTATAGAAATTTAGCTAGACATGATTTTAAATATGCAAACACAATAAATTGAGGAATTCATAATAAGAACTATATTAAAACTTACGTAGTACGTAAAGAGAAAATAATTCCGGCCAAAAGTGCTGATCGGAAATAATATGAATAAACACAAATAAAACGTTGCCCGTAGAACTAGTTCTTTTCCTCATAATCTCTGTTGGGAAATTTATTAGTATAAGTTTTGATGAATTCCAAAACCGGCTGACCCCAACCGAGTAGATGTTGCCAGTACCTAATGTTAGAATTTAGGCTCGCTGTTTGAGCAAAGTTAAGTTTTTATCTTTACAGGTCTCCAGCTGAAGATGGCAACAAGGCGTCACTCAGACAGAACATCAGTTGTGAAGAAAGACAACTGAGAGTTCATTTGTTCAGATGTAAACAAGGGGAAGTCTTCAGAACATCAGTTGAAGGAAACCAACTGAGCGTTCATCAAATGAGAAACAGTTGAAAGGAAGAGAACATCAGATGAAAAAGAAATCATCTGAGGGTTCAAATCCAACTGAGTAAAGAAGTGGAAGACAACTGAGGGTTCAGTTTCAGAACCTCAGTTATAGAATCTGAACAAGGAGTTCAACTGTTTTGAAGTTCAAAGTCAGCTGAGAACTCGACAGATCGGAACATCAGCTGAAGATCACTCAGATGAAGGTCAAGACTTTCAACCGACAAACCGAAGTTGACTGTCAAAGATTTGAATTTCAAAAGGAAGTCACATGAGGGTTTGACCGTTCAGTCATTACCCCATCTGGCCCAACACAAGGCTTGTCTCAGATGGAAAGCAAAGGAGCACAGATGCCATATCGGGAAAGTCTGCAGAGATGAGAGACAAGCCATCGCTTTCAACCGATCAGAGATCAACTGCACCTCCAACGGCTAGTTGATTCTCTCCGCCTATAAATAGAGGCATCCTCTCATTCGAGAAGCAGAGATGCAGATAGACACATAGACGACTAAAAATTCAAAAGCTTTCTCGAGAGAAATCAAAGCAAATCTGCAAAATCATCATCTAAGAGCATCAGCAGTTGAGAGTTCCAATTTGAGAGAACATTAGTAGCTGAGGGTTCCTAGAATTCGAAACTGTTTTTCATCTTAGGTTGAGTGTTTATTCGTTCAAGCCTTAGATCCAGCTCTCATTCTTGATCGAGCTGTAGTTGGAAATCCTACCCTTTCTCACACCCTAAAAAGTGTGTTAGGACCTTACTCTTCCTGTAATTGAGTAGTCAGGTCATCAAGTACCCGTAAACTTGACTTAGGCTGTTTAGTGCCCGAAAACTAAACTGTAACGGTTACTCAGCCCGCGTAAGCTGAGTGGTCCTGTCCAGAAGAACTTGGACTGAGGTGTGTGGACTCACATCTCCCCGTGGACGTAGGAGTTATCTCCGAACCACGTAAATCTTGTGTGTCGTGTTTATTTTTATTCAGTCCTTATTGCATTTCTAACTGACCGAACTAACCAGCATTCAAACCTCTTTTGCACTTTTTCAACCGAGCTGTTTTGGTTCTTGACCAACCGAGCTGGTTTGCGTGAGTTGTTTTTAACGAGTTTATTTTCCACCACATTCCGCACAGCACCGCTCTTCCAGCTGAGTTTGCTTACTCAGCTGTGAGATCCCACCTGAGTCCTTTTACTCAGTTGAAGTTGTTTCAAGTGTTAAGTTTTTCGAAAGTTGAAAAATCCTAACTGGTGTATTCCCCCCCCCCCTCCCCATACACCGATAACTCGTTTCGGGACCATCAATCTCTCAAAGTAAACAAAGGATAAAAGCATAAAAGACGGCGCCCTTCATAGCAGCTAGGCTTCAAATATTTATAGGCGAGCGCTAGGGTTTTGGCCCCCGATCCTTAACATGGTAGGAATCCACGAGCTACCTTGGAATGCAAGTAATTACTTAATTAGCATGACCCCAACATGGAATGTCACATCTATCTTCAAGAGATCTCTTCCGGATCCTATTCTAGTCGGATAAGGAAAGATGTTTAAGTTAGATCATCTTTTCCTTATCCTTTTAGACCTAGAAGAGAAACATCGCACCAGTTGCCCCAAGCACTCTGCCATCTTGACCAACTTCGTCCTGCCCTGCCTGCTTTCCATAAATGCAGCTTTGCATCCCTATTTTTCCCAGAATCCACCTGCCAGGAAACAGACCACCAACTACCCAATATATATCCTCCTAGAAACTAAAAGTAAACAAAACACAAACAAAGACTCGATCTAAATGATGCGTCTTTGACTTTTGGGCCATTTGGCCCTATTTTCCTATCTTTTTGTGTCTGTAGTGTCTGTATAGGGAGGAAAGCAGTTGTTCGTAGAAGAAAGCTCATTTCGAGGCATACAGAGAAAAGATGGTCAGAACGAGCAGTATTGGAGCAGTTTCAATCCATTGCATGAATCTGATTCCCCCAGGAGAAGAACAGTACCCTGGTGTGAGGCTAACCAATGCATGCAACCCGTATGACCATTACCGAGATCAGCGCTAGCTGCTGAGCATATGTGTGAAGAAGGATATGGAAGCCAGTTAATCACCCTCAATCAATCAATCGGTGATTGCCAATTATCAATCTGATCAATCGAGGATAAATCAAGATCGAGCTAAATATGGAAGCAATCAATCATGCTGATAT
Source organism: Schizonepeta tenuifolia (assembly GCA_029490685.1). Lineage (NCBI taxonomy): Eukaryota > Viridiplantae > Streptophyta > Magnoliopsida > Lamiales > Lamiaceae > Schizonepeta > Schizonepeta tenuifolia. Next base: position 23,973 of record JANLIY010000150.1, read on the forward strand.
GATCTACCGGAGGAGAATATTGATGGCTACAGTCTCATCTATAAAAGTCCAGCAAGTGTGGCTGGCAAAACGTTGGTTACCCCTAATATTCTATAGCACTCCACTCAAGATACACTTTTACTTTCAGTTCATTTACATTTTCCGAACCAAACAATTTACCAGCTTTCATTTTTAATTCCGTTGTGAAGAACATATCCAAGACAGTTTGCCTTAGGTATTATATTAATTTCAATACTTCGTATTTTATGTTATTCATGTATTTACTTACTTTCGTTAATATGCATTTCAATATGTGTGAGTAGTCCCCTTTGGTGAGCTTTAGGTGGGAGAAATGATTAAGTGTTGATATGTGAAATATTTGAGAGGCATTTGTGCCTTCGGTTGGATCCAGTGATTCCGGAGAGATCTGAACAGAATTCATGATGCAGTCCTGACCCAGCGGGTGATCCCCGTTCGGTTAGAGTTGTACCATGCCAAGCAAAGGCCAGGGCATGACATACAACAATGTTCAGAATGCCCATGACCGAGTAGCTGAGCAGCGCCTTCAATGGTGTTGTAGATCTGGATGGCGAGGAACGGGCAAGGGGATACTGCGTCCTTCCTCAGTCTTGGGCTTCTCTAATAATTACCCATCAACTGTGACGAGGCATCAAGCCATGGTTATTGACCAAGGGACTTACCTCACGCATCGTAGATATATTGATGACCGGTTGGACGCGTTACCGGAAATGTATATCCCGCGAGTTATGTCTACTCTGTAGGTGCGGAGCCGGGAAGCTTGGAAGAGAAGGTTGGTGAGGGTTATACTTGGAGAGATCGGGTATGACTATATCTGTAGAGGAGTGAGCACGGCCTAGTGATTGGGGTGAAGCGTGACCTTCGGACCAAGTGACCACAAGGGATTCAACCATCCCAAGTGTGGAGTATAAACTCTTGAAACGCCCCAATATCTTTGGGCCACGCCTTGAGTTTATGCAAAATATGGACGGATCTTCAGTATGCCCATGACCGAATACACATATCAATGATAATCATGACCTACCCCAAATCTTACCCCTTTTTATATTTGATTGTTTCCAAGTTTAATTTATGCAGATAAAACAGGATTGAATCGTGACAACAAAACTTGTGCACCTGAAGAGTAAAGTAGTTCATCACTCTCCGTGGGATCGACCTAGCTTACTGCTAAGACTAGCCAGTCTGGTTGTGGGCATAGGAGCGTGTACTGTCCGTCTGGGGTATACACAAGTATTTTGATCATACTGTACGACGGGTGCGTGTCACTAAACTACCTAAAACAGACACAAAATAGACTCAAAATATGGACTCATCAATCATTATCATCAGAACCATTTGCGTCTTCAACATCGTGAGCACCATTTGCTTCTTCATCATCATCAGTACCATTTGCTTGTGCTGGAACTTGAGTCGAGTGGATTTGAAATAATGTGTGGATGTCGATCCGTAATTACCCCCAGTGGGGTATGCATCATCAATACAAATGGAGGAAAGCATCTGTCTTTGGATACGATCCATTTCTTCATAATAATCGCCACCAAACTCGTATTCTGAATGAAGACAGTCGCGGTTCTTCAAAAGCAGGAACGTATACGTCCGTGTATTGGTGAGTCACATACATAGTTAGTTCTGGCTCCGTCGCGCACAACTGATGAAATTCATCACCGGGGCTTAATGAGCACTTTATAGTGCGTCCTCTAGGAGACTTCAACAGATAATGCAACTCGTACTGTGTGCTCATCAAATTTGCTCTCAACAAACAATCGATGGTGAATCTCAAGTTGATGAGATTTCGTTCGATAGAAACCATTTCATATCCGTCCAATTACATACAATCGGACCATTTTCCTTCGTATTTGATAGTGAAATAGTGATCCATCTACACAAAAGTAGAAACATATAACAATTAATAAAAATATTTACAATACAAACTAACAAATCCCGCTCGCCAAATGATCAAATTTCCCGCTCGAACGGGATTTCACAACCCGAGCGGGAAATTATATCTTCCGAGTGGGATATAGCATATAAGAATGAGTAGAATTATTTTTAGTTCTAAAATACGAAATCCCTTTCGGCAAAATTAAATCTCGCTCGAGCGAGATTACACAACAAGAGCGGGATATAGCTATACTCAAGCGGGAAATTGTATAAATGAATTAGCAGAATTATTTTTAGTCCTAATACATCAAATCCCTCTCGCCATTATTAAAATCACGCTCAAGCGGGATTTCACTTACTCAAGCGTGAAATAGTAAACACCGAGCGGGAATTAATAAATTTCAATGTTCCGAATAGAATCTAGTCTTAAAATGTAATTTATATGTCATTCATATTAATTTCAATGTTTCGAATAATAAATAGTCGCTCATCCTAATTTATTACGTAACATAAAATCATGTGGATATGAGAGTAAAATTACAATGTTGGAAAAATACCTCAATTGATGTTGTTGTAAAAGATTGTTGCCCTTATTCGAATGTGATGAATTTTACTAAGTGATTTTTGTTGTTTCTTGAGGGTGTATAAAAGAGATTGGTGAATGGTGAAATATATGGAGCTTAACTAAACCGATGGCCTGAATTTTTTCTGCATTTCAGGTAAAAATTGTACATTTTTCATGTGGTCAATTTATTTGTACATGCAATTAGATCAGTTTTAGCTAGGTCTCATGTTTGCACGCGTAAGTAATTCATGCCATGCACCAGTAAGCTATCATTCTGTACATTGATCAACTTTTTTGTCATTTCCCGCTCTATATTAATGAAATCCTGCTCGAGAAATGACAAATCCCGCTCGAGGGGGATTTACTATTTCTCGAGCGGGATTTCATTGATATCAAGCGGGAACGTCATATAGGTTAGTTTAATGACGATTCACAATTTTTCGAGTGAATTTACTACACTACTTAATCGCTATATGATTCATAAAAAATAATTAGAAAAACAATTATTGAATTGTCAAATAATCACAAATGATGGCTGAAATTACAAGCACTACATCTCTTATCATCCACTTTATATCACATCTCTTATACATTTGTAAGAAATATGATATAAAGTGGATAACATGACCACATACAATAATCGAAAAAGGAAAGTGTGGGTAAAATTCATTTTTGTACATTGTAGTCGACATTTTGAATTTTGCCAAAGGTAATGTAGTTGTATTTATGAAGACGTTATACTTGAAGTTGAAGAATAAAATGACAAAAATGACATAAATTTTGGGATATAGAATTTTTCACGTAACTAGTAAAGTTTTTTCTTTTATCCTATTTCCAAATTAATACAAAAAGGCTACTTTTTTGTATTAATTGTTTCATAAAATAAATTGTGGGGCCCAATTTAATTTGTGAGATAGGATAAAGCAACTATGTGTTAACAAACCAACCTATGGTATGGTTCTTTACTTATGGTAGATTTCATTCGAATAAGCTAAAGTCTTATTCTTATATATGTTGTTTCCAAATTGAGAAATAAAGTTGCTAAAAAAAAGAAAAAGAGAGCATTAAAGTTGAGTTGAGCTTGAGCATACTGCATAATTGCTTTGAATTCAGACTCGTTTTGTTTAATAATCACAATAATAAATTTGCCTACAATAAATTCATTTACAACACACAATTCAAAAATAATATTTCACACTCACAAAATAATGATATCAGTCCTAGTAGCCTAGTAGGCACACCTTGTTGCAATCTGTAATTATGATACTAGTAAATAACGATTAATCAATTAAAAAATAAATATAATAATGAGTGTTGACCGCGCCGTACCGACACAGAGAAGAAGAGTCGTCCGCTTAAAAATTAGGGCCGATAGTTGTGGCCCAAATTTAATGAAACCTGGTTACTGCACATCAGCCCAATCATTTCATGGATGGCCTTACCAAATTAAGAAAAGCCCATAAAGATTATACATTGATCTTCTTCTCCCATAGTCTCTCTCACTCTCAGTCTCTCCAATTCCGCCGCTGCGATTCTCACGGCGACATTTTATCGGTTGAGTGTGCTAGTTCGATTAATCAAACAATGGACGAATCGCGCTTTTCGAAAAAGAACCGTGGAGATTACCGAACTGCAGAATCAGAATCAGATCGACTCAGTGAGTTACCCGACTCGTTAATCCTTTTGATTCTTTCATTTTTGACAATGACAGATGTTGTTAGGACAACTATTCTTTAGAAACGGTGGAAAGATCTCTGGACCACCGTCCCCTGCCTTGATTTCTGTGGTGGTGGGTATCCAAGCTTTATCGACGGGGCTCTTGCGAAATGGAAGGGTGACAAGATTCTCAAATTCAGTATACGTTACTGCGGAAATTCTAGTTATTTTCGTGATTGGTGGCTGCTTGTTCCGATCGAGAAACAAGTGGAAAACCTATTTGTAGAATTGGATTCTGTTTTGGATCCTGAATACTGCGCCCCTCAGGCTTTGAATTTCTGCTCCTCCATTACTAAATTATCCCTTTTTTACTGTGATCGTAAAATTGAGCAGAATGTGCAGTGGAATCAACTCAGGAGTTTAGAAATTGAGTGTATACATTACTTGAGTGATGATGCCATGAATCGAATTCTTTCTGGTGCTCCCCTGTTGGAAGAGTTGAAGTTGCTGGTGTTGGAAATTAATGAAAACTTAAATATCCGATCAACTAGTTTGAAGATGCTCAAGATCGACATGTGTGTAGACAAGTGTGTAGACGTTGTTGCTAAATTTGAAGGAGATGCCTTAGTTGTGAGTATTTGGGCACCTAATCTGGAGAGTTTGGAAATTTCAGGTGCATGGTACACAAAGTATTTGTTAAATGTCCCTTCCTTGACTAATGCGAGTCTGAGTCTGGAAAACCAATATTGTTATATATTAGATGATCCTGCACGCTACATAATGCGTGAGGAAATGTTCAGACCAGCTTTTCTAAGCCTCTCTCATGTTCAAAAGCTCACATTTACTAATTGGTGGTCCGTTGAGGTTCGCTTACTCTCTCTAATTATTTTGGAATTTCAAATAAATACTAGTTATTACCGTTCTACTATTAGACTATGTGAAATTTCGATGATTTATTTATCTTTTGCAACATAGTATTCAATTAATCCAATGTCATCATTTACCTGCAGTTTCTTGTTGATGAGATGATGAAAGAAAATTTTGTACTCTTTCCAAAGCTGGAGATGCTAGTCTTTGAACAGGATGAGGTATATCAGTTAGTTTTTCTTACTTAATTATGCAACTGATCTACTTATCACTGATCCAACTACTTCGTGTTTCAAACCGTACTGCTTATGTTGTAGGATGATTAGTTAGACACTCTCAGTTAAATTAACATATTTTAATTCTTTTTTTATTGGTGTTTTAATTACATCAAGTATTGTTATATTTGATTATCTCCAAAAATAAATTGCTTATACAGCTGTTTAACCAAACCTTGCAGCATAGTTATATTAGCTATGAATGTTACTCATTGGCGCCTAATACAATCTTCCCGAGTCTTAGTCTCTCTCTGGTCCAACTTAAGACAATTGTGATTACTTGGGATGCGCGGGATGCCTCAATATTTGTAGTCATAGAAATTTTGTTGGAAAATGCTTGTGCGCTTGAAAAGTTGGTTATTCGATTACGAATCCACGAAGCTTATACCAGGGAACGGATGCATGAAGCTTATCCTGAGGATTATATTTTGGCTTTAGAGAAGGTGGTGAGCATGCGGAGAGCTTCCCCTCATGTAAAGGTTATTATAAGCAGAGTTTGATAAAGGTAAGTAGTAGTATATGTTATATATGTAAGTGTTGTGACATTGAGAACTGACAAGCTTGCCTTTTGACGCCTTTCTTTTTGTTTTGGTTTTTCTGCGTTTGAGTCTTTGATAAATTTGGGAATGTTATTAGACAAGCAATTGAACAGGTGGTGTGTTTTAATTTATTATGTATTACGACTTTGTTTTTAATATATATGCGATTTTGATCTGAGACTTCTTTGCAATGAACACAAAGAATCCAACTATTTTTGTCCCTAATTTGATTTGTCAATTTTATGCTCATTATAACTTGGAATGAATCAAACGTGAAGTCAAACATCTTGTATTACATCTAAGGTTCTCTCTACATTTTGTTAGATGGAGTAAACTATGCTGATATGAGAAAGAGTTAGCAGACTGCATTTTGTGTTATGTAATTTGAATATTTTGGATTGATCATTGGTGCTGATCTGCTATACATTTGTTAGCTACCTACTGCATCTGATGGGGAGTTATTTATTTAGTGGAGCAAATGCAGGGGACATGGTCTATGTTTATTATCTTTTTGTGACAAAAGAAAGGCAAAAAGGGGGAGTTTGTTACTGTTATTTTTAACTGCATTAATATTGTTATGTTTGTGTGCAGATGGGAAGATAGAATAAGCAAAAAGTTGTTGATGTCTTGCAATCTATATCACATACTCATTATCTTTTTGGTCTGTGCATACTTCATAAGTTTTTTGTAAAATGCCTTAGTTTAGGAAGTGTTTGTGCCTCCCAAATCCTAGGAGCGACCAGCGACATGTGTTTGGTAATGGAGAATCTAGAGTTGCTTAAGGGAGTAAAGAATTTCAAGAGTGATGAAGATGTGCTTAATAGAATTCCAAATGTCAAGAAACTGAGAATATATATTGCGACGGGGATGATTTTTATTCCTTAGCAATATTAAATGTCTATGTAAATTGGAATCCTTGAAAGTAATTTGTGTCGGTCTTTCTTTGGTTTTGGAATTTGGGGGTTGTGGGAATTAATAGTTAGCTATTCTAACTTCATTCATGCTTGTAAAACCAAACCAAACAAAAGAGCCAAATCCAGTAGTAATTTGAACATGAACCATTTCTCACAAGAGGTGTGTTTTGATGAGTCGGTTGTATAGTATATAATCACTTTTTATTCTATTATAGCACACCATGTTTGACTATTCAACACACAATACCCGCCGGTTACTGTTCATCACCCACGTGTGGGGTACTGTTCATATATAATATATATATATCTTTTTTTAATTACGACAAGTTCTACTTTTAGTCGAACGTTAGAGTAATAATTATCGTTGGAAAAAGTAAATTTTTTCACTAAGAATCGTAAAGTTTCACAATCATTACATTTTGTCACGACAATGTCTATTTTTTAATACAACAAGTTCTACTTTTTAATCCAACGTTAAAGTAATTATTGTTGTTGGAAAAGGTAAACTTTTTCATTAAGAAACGTCATGTTTCACAATCATTACATTTCGTCACGACAATATTGAAAAAAAAGAAGATGAAATAAAAATAAAGAAAATGTGGAAAATAACAAAAAAAAAAGAAAAAAAATCTGGAAAAAAAAACAAACAAAACTGAAAAATTAAAAAAAAAGTGGGAAAAAAGGAAAATAAAAAAAAAGAAATATGGAAATAAAAAAAACAGAAAAAAAAACAGGATATAAAAAAAACAGGAAAAAGGAAATTTAAAAAAAAAAAAAAAAAGTGAACAGTGCCGTGAACAGTACCGCGTGTGCGCGGTTACTGTTCATGCGCGTGATGAACAGTAATCCGGGAGTGTAAATAATGTTGGTTGAAAAGTTAAAGATAATATGCTATAATAGAACAAAAAATAGGTGTATAGTCGATGCACCAAAACAATTGTGTTATGACAATTTCCATTGTAACCTGAACAATAGAGCCACACTAAGAAGCTTGAATCTGATTGCCGGCAACTAACCTAAGTTTGTTATGGAGTAGTTTTATTCTCATTTTAGATTTTCATCAATATTTTGTGACATCTATACTACTCCCTCCTATTCATTATGTTAGTCGTTTTAGATTTTTAATTATTTGTATATTGATCTTCGTTCTAAACTAATAAACCAATTCTACCCTTTAATTAATTAATCCCTCCTTTATTAAAAAGCTTCAACAGCCCCATGTGACTTGGAGGAAGATATAGAGTTCTTTTCATTTTCCATTAGAAAATTATCACTATAAGTCCTACTTAAAAGTCTTAAATTAATTGAGATTGACCTCAAACTCAAATTTAACAAAAAAGAGGCATTAATTTTTTGGAAGACTAAAATTAGAAGCTCAATTTGGATAATTGAATTGGAAATGTATTTCATTCATATATATATATTTGCAATATTTAATTAGGTCTACATATATAATCAATTATATCGAAAAGTTAATGTAATGCATTGTGTTTATTGGCTCAAATTTGGTAATGCACAACGGCTGTGTTTTAGAAAATTCGATAATGAGGTTGATTTTGGTAGGATTCCAATAATTGGATAAACTCAGGTAGAATATTCGATAATGAGGTTGATATATAGACCTCGGGTCAATAATCATTGACAATGATTGAATAAGTTTATTTTGTTATTTTTTTGTATTTGTAATAAATAAATAATAAAAATACTTAATTAAATAGAAAATTTTAAAAACGACAATTTTATTGAATTAAAATAAAAGAACATACAATAATTAAAGGAAAAAAGATACAATAATTAAGAAATTAAAAAATACAAGAACTACTAGTTGGGAGGACCGAAACGTGTCCAAATTTCTTCAATCATATCATCAATAAGACGGTCGTGGGCACGCGCATCCTGTAGCCGAGCTTGTCTCTCAATATATGCGTTGAGTGGCACTGGATTACCTTGATTGACTGGTGCCGTGTTCACGTTTCTATCGCCCCGTGCGCTCGATTCAGTATTGAATGGAGTTGGTGTAGGTCCTTCATCTTCAATGATCATGTTATGTAAAATGATGTAAACATACATGACGTCACATAAATATTCTCGAAACCACAAGCGAGCAGGGCCCTTTATCAGTGCCCAACGAGCTTGGAGGACACCGAAAGCCCTTTCAACGTCTTTACGAGCAGCTTCTTGCATCCGAGCGAATCGTTGTCTCTTCGGATCTGTTGGCGCAGGGAGCATCTTCACGAAAGAGGCCCACCTCAGATAGATGCCGTAGGCGAGATAGTAGCCCATGTGGTGCTCGCGACCATTTACTTTGAAGACTACTGACAGTGCTCTCCCATTGAGGACGTCCCTGAAGATGGGGGACTGATTGAGCACACTGATGTCGTTGTTGGAGCCGACGATACTGAAAAAAGCATGCCAAATTCACAAATCTTAGGAGGCGATAGCTTCAAGGATGAACGTCGGATAACCCTTTCGTCCAGTTGTGTACATTCCTCTCTAAGACGATGGACAATTCTTCCATGCCCAGTGCATGCAGTCGATACTTCCAAGCATACCGGGAAAGTCGTGTGTCCTCTAATGCAACTCTGTGAGCCTGACGATGTCAGCGGCGTTTGGCCTCCTCAAATAGTAGCTGCCGAAAGCAGATCTGATGGCCCAACAGAATGTCTTGAGGATTTCATTGGCCGTTGTCGGTCCAACTTGCAGATATTCGTCGTAGTGATCGACCGCTCCACCGTTAGCGAGTTGCCTTAGAGCAACGGTGCACTTCACCCATGAGTGAAACCCCAATCTTCCGGTCGCATCCAGGAGTTGTTGAAAATAATGCTCCATAGCCTTCAAATTTTCAGCTATCCTCAGGAACAACATTTTGCTCATTTGAAACCGTCGACGGAAGACAGCTTCACCCTGTATAGGATTTTCATCAAAATAATCGCGTCTGAGGCATTGTTCGGCCTCCTCACGATTCCGGAGCACGTACATCCTCATCTCCGGCTCATCATCCGACGAATCATCACCGTATGCTTGTTGGTAAAGCTGCATGGCTCATCAACCTAACTCGATATCTCTTTGACGTTGCTCCTCGTCCTCATCTAAATTGAAAAACGAACCCCTAAAACTCATTTTTTTTTGGCGGAAGAGAAGAGTGGAATTTTTGAGGTGAAGAGTATAATTTATGAGGTGTAGAATGGATTTGGTGTGAAGGATGAATGTATTGAAAGGGTATTTATAGATAAAGAATTGAAAAAAAAAACTATTATAATTTTTTTTTAATTTCTAAAAAAAAATTAAAATCGGACCAATGCTGCTACGCCACGTGTACGTGTTGTTTGACAAAATGAGGTCGAGAGCGGTGTCGATAAAATGACACCACTCTCAACACCGTTTATAGACCCACCGGGACAAAATGTGGTGGTGTCGAGCTGGGGATCGATCTTAGCAATCGACCCCCTCTTTGGATGGCCTAAAATTGACTCAAAAGGTGAGCACGAAGAGCTAAGTAATTCTATTGAGAAATAAATTGATCACAAATACGTACGAGTTAGCATTTGCAAATATCAAATTAGATTCCTATAATCATCAAAGTTCAAAAAGAGAAGATACACCAAAAAATTCAAAAGATTTTTCAAAATTCATAAATATGAGTTTGTATTTGGTAATATATACTCCCTCATCCTTTCCAGTTACTATAAATAGAAGTACAATTATATCGTAAATATACCTAAATGGAAAAAGTGACAACGATATCGTGGATAAAGAGTCTTTTCATCTACAAATATAATTCTAACATACATAATTATTTTGTTTTTCTGATTCCTTGTCTTTTCATCTACAGATATAATTCTATTATTATTAGGATTCTTAAGCTTCACTTAATCTATTGTTTTCATTAATTATTTTTTGGATATCTTCGTAATGTTTAATATAAATTTACAATTTTATCCTTTAAATAAATTTAATAAGAAGGATATATTAGGCAAATCAATTTTTGTAAGAATTCGTTCTTTTATAATATGTAATAGATGTATAGATTTGTATTCTCTTTTTACAGTTAAAAGGACACTAACCCATTCTCCACTTACAATATTTCTATCACTCACTCTCATCCACTCTTATTTTTTAAAATATGTGTCATTTTCCGAACCACATTTATTACGGAGGGAATGAGTATGTTTTTTTAATAGTGAAGCGATATTCTATTCTTATCCTCTTCTTTACCCTTTTTAGAGTTCCCAATTCAGATATATGTTGAACTTTGAGTCTTTCTTCTCTAATCTCGTAATTTGACTGATCAATTGTCTAAAATGGTGAGAAATTATAACAATCATTATCTTGTTCCATCCTGATCCAGGTTTGATTCCTTAGCATTATGTTCTAACTACATCTAGTAGTATAATTGATTAAATTCTATGAGCAATGCCTGAATGGAGAGAGATAAATGAGAAGAAAGAGATGTTACTAAATATGTGTACAAAAATGAAAAGATAGAAACGGATCGAGACTAGAGTTGGACACTATTTCTGTAATACAATATATATTATTCTGTTATAGTGAACGTGGTCTACAATAATTACCTATGATGGTCCCGGTAACGAGTAACTAGTGTATGGGGGAGGGAATACACCAGTAGAGTTTTTGAAAACTCTAATTCAAATTACTGAGTAAACTGTTTAGGTCAGTTCGCTCAACAACTGAGAAAGACAGTTGGAGCTGATCGCATAGTTAGGTGCGCAGCTGAGGTTTCAGCTGAGTTGCCTAACTTAGGTTTCAAAGTTTTAAGCTATGCGGAAGTTGGTGGAAATTAAAGCTCGTTACTTAAACTGAAACCTTTATGAAAACAGGGAAGGTCAAATTCCCAAAATTTAGTGTAGTATGAAAAGATGCAGTTTGTGTGCAGGGTCAGTTGGTTAGGTAACTGAAATACAAATACTCAAATGTAAATACTGAAATAAGCGACACAGTATTTTTACGTGGTTCAGAGATTGACCTCCTACATCTTTTCGGGAAAGTAATCCACTAGATAAGCTTAGGCGTGCTTATCAAACGTTCCACTTAGTTTGCGGGTACCAAGCAACCTAACCAATTCGATTACGGGTTCGAACAAGACCTTACAACACTTTTACGGGCAAATGTACAACCTAGTCTTAGATTGTGAATTTTAAGGGACCTAGTTTTAGATTACGGGTTCTAAGGGACCTGGTGTCTTTGATTCTGGGTTCAAAGACAGACCTGAGGTTTTGGGTTGGGGGATTTTCCAACTATGAAGCCTTCTACACTATGAGAAGTGGAGGCTTTTTCCTAAGGCTGAGAGACTCGATCTTTTGGGAGAGAGAGTCTGCTTAGAAAATATGTAAGAACCTAAATCTAGACTCGATCAAAGAAAGGGCTTTTTGAGAAGCTAGAATGGGAAGAGCAGGAGGATGACTTGTTACTCTACTTCAACTGGTTATTTGACAGAAACTCATCCTTGCTCGCGATGGGGAGACCTTTATTTAGAGAGAGAGATTGAACTAGCCGTTGGAAAGAGGCGTTTGATCTCTGCCAAAAGTATAGCACTCCACATGCTTCTCTGCAAACTTTCCTAAAATGGAAACTGCGACCTTCGCTTTTTGCAACGTCTCTATGGTCGGTCCATTTATAGTAAGTTTTCTAATTATCTTGTGCTTCCAGGTAGACTTGAACTTTAACTTTAACTTTGATGTCTTCAACATCTTCGAAGTCTTCTCTTCTCAGCTTTGTGACGTCTGACTTGATCACAACTTCTCTTCATGCCTTACTGCATGGCTCAGTTGTGGACTTAGTTGAGTTGTGGTCCAACTGACCAAGTTCAGTTCGAACTGCCTTCTTCAGTCTGGATGACTTCTTTTGCTTGAAACCTGTAAAAACAAAAATTCATACGCTCAAACAGTGAGCCTATCTAACATTAGACTGATAGCTTTCATCTACTCGGTTGAGGTCAGTTGGATTTTGATATGAATCAAAAACTTTACTAATTTTCCCAATAGCTTTCAAGATACAATGGCTCGGGGTGAACTCGAGACGTTGTACTACGTGTCGATGTTTGACGAACTACTCATATTCTGGACAGAGTATTGCTTTCATAGGACTCGAACTATATGCTATTTATAAATGCCTCGAACTATATGTTCAATTTTAGAGTGGGAATGGTTTCACAATGAGTGCATGAAATCTATCATATGGGGTACATCTTTATAGTCTAATTATGGCTATTATTCGAAGAGGGGTGCAATGGTTCAAATGGACATGTCTCTTGAGGGGCGTTTACTAAGCGGGATAAGTCGGATAGATAAAAATAATATAGGTTAATCAAACGTTACTTTTAAGGATTAAATTCAAGGATATCTCATAACACATGATCATTGTTCATATTTGGAACTATACATGTGGGATTGAAGGAATCATGGGATAAAAATAGTCAATCCTATCTTATTTAGTAAACGCCTAATAAACCAAGGTGTCCATTCGGTCATAACAAAATCAAACTGCCTCTGACCGCACGGTATGTGCATATCGTGCATGCAATTGCCCCTAATTGTCAGAGTGCATGTTGGTATGGGCAATCGCACGAGCAGTTGCCTTATCCGAACCATTTGTGTCTCAACCAAATGTTGTGTATCTTTACAACACATTATCGAATTCAAATTTCAACAGAAGATACCTTTATTAATGCTATTTTTGAAATACAGTTCCTGTATCTCTCATTATAACCCCTTAATTAAAATAATAAGTAAATAAATAGAGAATTTACTAATTTATCCTTATAGCCCCAAAATTGAGAGTGCTCTTAACTGATAAGGATAAGGATAAATTAGAATCAAACTTGAGAAGGTAGAATTGTGATGGTTTTTATAACCGGAAAACACAGAAATTGGCAACAAAAAAAATTTAAAAAACCTTGATGAACAATCGAATTGATCCTATCCATATGTATGTGTATACCTGTTGTGAAAAAAATTAGTAAAAAGTCTCGAATGATGCCAAAACCCCAACTGACTCCAACCGAGTAGATGAATGCCTTCAGTCTGAACTTAGATAGAGTTCACTGTTTGAGCGTAAGGATTTTATCTTTACAGGTTTCAAGCAGAATAAGACAGGCGAACTGAAGAAGGAAGTTCGTTAAAAACTCAGCTGAGACCCAAACTAAGCTGAGACCTAAACTCAGTTGAGACCTCAACCTCAGCTGAAGCACGGACTCAATTGGATAGCAGCTCAGTTGACTCTTCAACCAACCAATGCAGCTGAAGCGTAAAGAGAAGTTCTGTCGAAGTCAGAAGTCGCAAAGCTAAGAAAAGAAGACTTTGAAGACGTTGGAGGCAGAAGAGTTGCAGTCCAGATTCAAATCTACTTGGAAGCACAAGTCAGCTAGAGAACTTACTATAAATGGGCCGACAACAACGACGTGCATAAAGTGAAAGGTCACAGTTACCATTTAAGGAAAGTTTTCAGAAAAGCAGGTGGAGTGTCATGCTTTTGGTAGAGATCAAACGGCTCTTTCCAACGGCTAGTTAGATCTCCCTCTATAAATAGAGGTCTCCACATCAAAGCTCGTGGGCAGACACAAGCACGCAGAAGTGCCAAGAGAGACAAAATCAAGAGTGAAATAGCAGAAGCAGACCACTTCTCTCTCCAAGCAAGAAGACCTCAGTTGATGATTAGTAGAAGTCGAGTGTCCAAACCTTCTTTTGTTCTTCCATCTAGCCTCTCAAAAAGCCCCTTCTTAATCGAGTCTAGAATTATAGGTTCTTACTTATATTGTGTCTGACTGGACTCTTTCCCAAAAGATCGAGTCTAAAACCTTAGGACGAAGCCTCCACTTCTCTCAGTGTAGAAAGTTTCTTAGTTGGCCCCAAACCTTAGATCCGACTTTGAACCCAGAATCAAAGTCACTAGGTCCCTTTGAACCTGTAATCAAAGACCAGGTCCCTTGGAACCCGGAATCCAAGACTAGGTCCCTTGAACTCGGAATCTAAGAAGAGGCTGTGCACTTGCTCGAAAAAGTGCTGTAAGGTCTTGTTCGAACCCATAATTGAACCAGTTAGGTTTGCTTGGTACCCGAAAACCAAGTGGAGCGTCTGATAAGCACGTTTAAGCTTATCTAGTAGATTACTTCCAAAAAAAGGAAGTCGTGGATGTAAGAGGTTAATCTCTGAACCACGTTAAAATATTGTGTTCTTTACTTTTAGTATTTACATTCAATATTTTATATTCAGTTTCCTAACCAACTGACTTGCATACAAACTGCACTATCTTTGGGAACTTGACCTTCCCCATTTTTACAAAAGTTTCAGTTTAAGTAACGAGCTTAATTTTCACCAATTTTCGCATACGCTAAATTGTTTAACATCTCAGTTGGAATACATAGCTGACCCTCAGTCAAAGAAGTCAGCTGTGCACTCAACTGTGTGATTCGCTCCAACTGACCAACTCAGTTGTAGAGCTGCTCCAACTGACTTTCCCAGTTGTTGAGCAAACTGACCTGAGCAATAACTCAGTGAAAAGATTTTCAAAAGCAAAATGAAAATTGCTACAGGTGTATTCCCCCTCCCCCATACACCAGATCTTTTCTGAAAACCTTTAATGCATTTTACTGCATATTTTCTTGTTTGTCGCTTGTGATGTGCAGGAAACATGAATTCGAAGTTGCTAGGAAGCTTACCGGAGTTCTCCGTAGATGATTATCCCACGTGGAAGTTTCGCCCGAAGATGACACTGACTGTCAGGCATCTCAGGATGTGGGAGACTATTGAAAATGGTCCCATCCAAGTGACTCAGTCATACTGGGCCCTTCAACCACTCCAGGAGAAGGAGAGATGATAATGAAGGTCGAACAAAAAGCTTAGGAATAGTACACCAAAGAAGAAAGAGACATCGCACAGCTAGATGTCATAGCAAAGAGTGTCATCTCTTCTACCGTTGGCAAAGCCTACCTGCAGAAGATTATCAATTGCTCCACAAAAAAAGATACGTGGGAAGCCTTAGCTGTACTCTGTGAAGGCTCTGATGAGATAAAGGAGAACAAGTTTACCTTAGCTTGTCAAAAGTACGAGAACTTCTCTCAGCTAACCAGGGAGTACATCGACAAGATGGAGCTAAGATTCACAGAGGTCTTAATGGACATTGAGAGTATTATGAAGGGCAAATACTCTCAGTGTGAGATGAATTTGAAAGTTCTCTCCGCGTTATGGGCGATCTACAGAGTCGTCCATCAAAATCGGAGTGACCTCAGTTCGATGACAACTGAGAAGATGTTCTCCATGCTCAAGGTGAATGAGTATGATATCCTCCGACTGAGGTAAAGCAAGCTTCAGAAACTAGAACAGACCGAGCTGAGCTCAGCTCCTAAGCTAGTGGCACTTCGAGCTGAATCGGGTAGATCCAAGTTCGTCAGACCCTCACGGTCCGTTAACTCAGGCAGGGATCACCCGAGCAGGTCCGAACTTCAGAAGAAGGTCGACGGAATAACCAAAAAACTCAAGGAGATGAACTCCAAGATCGAGAAGTATAGAAGGATCAACAGGAGCAAGCAAAGCTCAACTGAACCCTCTTCAAGGAATCAAAATGAAGGATGCTTTGAATGCGGGAAGCCAGGACACTTCAAAGCCAACTGTCCTGATATCTCCATGAAGGAGAAAGAAGCCCTCCGTGGAAAGGCTAAGGAGAAGACCAATGCCATGATCGTTGAGGATAACGTCGACGACAACAACGTATTCACGGAGTCAGAAGGAGAAGAAACTGACTTGCCATCAAGTTGAGCAGGAAAAGACCAGTGCTTCATGGCATTGCCGTAAGAGTCAACTGATGAGGTAAACTCTTCTTTCCTTCCCTCTCAAATTGCTTCTTCTTTAACTAATGTACAGGAGAATTTTTGACGAATACATAGAGCCATCATGGGATGAGATCGAACACCTGAGTAGATTGTGCATCAGGCAAGTTACATAGTGCAAGGAACAACAAGCTGAGTATGACAACATGAGCAACGAGCTAATCATGAGGGATCATGACATAGAGAAGCTTGTGGAGGAAAACCACAGACTCTATGAAGAAGTTGCTCTGTCAACCAACAGTCAGGTCATCCACTTGATCAACATGACCAGGACTCAGGCTGAGTACATCTCTCAGTTGCAAATGGAGCTGAAGGTTGCTAATGAGAAGTTAGTATCCCTTCACACCTCGAGCTCAGCTCTAGAGAGCATGTTAAGCCACCAAAGACCTCTGTTTCGCCTGTTTTTGGTTGTTTTTAGTATGGTTTATTTAGTGCATTTCGTTTGATTTTCAATTTGGTTCGTTTTGTTTTTACATTTAGGATGCATTAATGTTTCGGTTCGAGTTTCGTGTGGAAAATGGAGGTTTCGTCGCAGGTTAATGATTATGAGAGACATGTGCTATGAAATTCCAAAGTGTATGTTCAACGTTCGCCCGGCACAGAGGTTATGTTGGGCGATCGCCCAACTGATGGCATCAAGGAGCGAGTGTTTTTAGAGAACACCCTTGGACGCTCGTCCACCATTCGGCGATCGCCAGCTTGAAGAAGAGAGACCCCGACGATCGTCCGAGTTCAGCGTTCGTCCGACATGCGATTTTTGGGGGCTGAGTGATCTTCAGAGAGTAACCTTGGACGACCGCTCAAAGCCGACGCTCGTCCAACATTCTTGCATGTGGACGAGAAAACTTCAGAGAGGGACCTCCAACAATCGTCGGACCTCGGCGCTCGTCCGTGTCTGCATGAAATTGCGGTGTTGAACGATCGCCCATGTTGGGCGATCGCCCGTGTTGAGGCGGCGAGAATTTTGCTTATAAATAGGATTCGGAATTATTTCCTTTAGTTACGTTTTTTTTACTCTTGTTTCTTTTTCCCTTCCGCCACAGAAACCGCTCCAATATTACTTTTCCAGTTTTTCTTTACTTCATGTTCTTTCTAGTTCTAGATAGGTTTATCGCTTTCAATTCGTACGGATTTTGTGACAGACTTCTACTACGAATTAATCATCGTGAGTTCTTTCTTTGCATCTAAATTATGTTTATGGTTTATTTTGTTCTTAGAACTAGGGTTTTTAATTCTGCCTAGATTAATTTGTCTTTTAATTAATTAGAGTTAGAACATCAAACTTTAATCAATCTTTATTGCTTTCTTTTTATTTTCTGTTCTTTTCGTAATACAACTAACGCCGTGTTAAGCCTTCCTTGAGAGACAATATTCGGGTTAACTTATCTAATCTAGATTAATTAGGTTGAACAAATTTGGCGCCGTTGCCGGGGAAGGCTTTAGATATTTTTGTGTTGCAATTTTATTTTTAATTTTGTTTGGTTATTTTTCTCCCTCCGGTGCGTTTAATCTGTTTGTTAGTGTTGTGTATGCAGGTCGCAGAAGTCAGAATCAACCTTTAGCAACGTATATTGACAACATACACAGAGAAGCGCAGTTCTGGAACAAGCAAGGGAGGTAACCGAACCGCTTCCTAACAAAGTTGAAGAAGACGCTTTGTTTGGGAATTTATTTGGTGATTCCGAGGAAGAGTTTCAGTTGAATTTCCAAAGAAATGGCAACCGAGGAAAACCAGCTCATGGGAGAATACTCTCGACCTGTTATTGAGGCCACGACGTCGGCCATTGTCCTTCCTACTGGGGTCAGGAACTATGATTTGAAGCATAACTACTCTAGCATGCTTCCAACCTTCCACGGTATGCCCAATGAAGATGCACTCCAATTTGTTCGTAATTTGTTCGATTGCAAACTTTTCCTCTCTCGGACCTTACAGAGGATCAATTGAGGCTCAAGTGTCTGCCTTACACATTGAAGGATCGGCTCGGGGGGCTTCTATCGCTACCGTCCAATTCTATAGACTCTTGGAAGGATGCTTGTGAAAAATTTATGCTGAAATTTTACCCAAATCACAAACACAGGAGATTCGTACTCATTATGAATTTCACGCAAGGAATCGATGAGCCTTTCCACGAGGCTTGGGAGAGATTTCAAGAGCTCCTTCGACAGTGCCCACATCATCAGTTGTCCTCGATTATGATCAGCCAATTCTTTTATGATGGACTACTTACGACTACTCAGTTCATGGTGGATAGCACTACAGGGGGAAACATCGCCAAGAAGACTCCCACGGAACTCAACCAGATCTTTCAGACTTTAGCAGATAGCTCACAACAGAAGTCGATCCGTGGAAGAAGAGTTGATGCTAGTGCAGTGGCACCGAATTATGAGTTACAGAAACAGCTCGCAGGGATGATGAGGGAGTTGCAAGAATTGAAAATGAATAAATCTGCAGCTTCTCCACCTCGATCGGAGCCCGTTAGACGTGAAATCATCTGAACCCTGTGGCATTTTGGAGAGCTGGGACATAATCCTGAGGAGTGTTAGAGAATGGGGAATTGACTTATGAAGGAGGCGCAGAAGTGTATGCGGCACAGGGTTCCCTCCTCGACAGCAGTTTGATCAGGGCCAAGGGTCTAATCAGAATCAGCGACAAAAACTCGGGATGGCAGAATCAGCCTACCGCTGGATGGCGGAATCAGAACCAAGGCCAGGGATATGGAGGAAATTTTCAAAATCGTCGTCCTCCACAGCAGTTCGCTCAGTATCCTTCCCAAAATTTAATCAGTTTTCTAGTCAGCAACAGTGGTACCCACAGCAGCAATATCAGTGGTATCCGCAGCAGCAGCAAAATTTTAACTCTCAGTGGCAGACTCCAGCTCAGCCAAGCCAGTTCCAGCAGGGACCATCACAATTTCAGCGCCCATCGCCACCACCTGCTCCAAAGAACCAGTTTGAAGATAATCTCAATGCATTCATGCAAGAAAGCAGGCAGGCGAGAGAAGCTCAAGATGCAACCATCAAGCGTCTTGAGACGGCTGTGGGACAAGTTTCTGGTACTGTGAACCAGATGCAGCAGCAGCAACAGATTGGAAAAATCCCCAGCCAAGGTCAACAGCCACATCAAGCTTCAGCTGTCACCGTTTTGAGAAGTGGAAGGACGGTGGATAATAAGGTGGGCGACACACCATCAGAGGTAGTGCAGCCTAGAGTCGAGGAAGAGCAATCAGACATCCGACTACATAAGGCTGAAAAGCCTTACGCCCGCCAGTGCCTTTCCCTAGCAGATTGCGGAATGAGAAGCAGGACCAGCAGTTTTCTGACTTTTATAAGATGCTATCCAAGGTGAATGTGAATTTGCCTCTGCTCGATGTGATCAAAACGTGCCTGCCTATGTGAAGTTTTTCAAGGAGTTAGCATCCAAGAAGAGGAAGTTTGATGAGCCCGAACAAGTTCTAGTATCCGAAAGTGCTAACTCAATTATGCAGCAATCTCTACCCCAAAAGCAACGAGATCCTGGGAGCTTCGTGATTAAAATAGCTATGGGGAATGGAAAGGAAGCTTCTGGAATGCTGGATTTAGGAGCAGGGATCAATCTTATGCCCTACTCAGTTTTCAAACAGTTGGAATTGGAGAGTTGAAGCCGACACGGATGTGCTTGCAATTGGCAGATAGGTCGGTTCGTCATCCTCGAGGAGTTATTGAAGATGTTTGGTTCGAGTGGGGAAACTCATCGTGCCGGTGGATTTTGTGGTTCTAGAAATTGGAGATGTCAAGGAAGATGGACGAGAGCACACTCTGTTATGGGAAGGCCATTTATGGCCACAACTAATACTCTCATTGACGTCAAAAATGGCATAATCAAGATGTCAGTCTTGGGTGAGTCAGTCTCATACGATGTCCGAGCCAATAAGGGGATTCCGTCGGCCAACAGCATGGATAATTGCTCTTACATTGATGCTATCGACACACTTGCCGAAGCGTGTTTTATGGAAGAGCAGCAGATTGAGGAGGTGTTTGAAGGCTCAGCCGACTTGGAGGAGCGACTCAGAGAGGAAGCAGCTATGGAAGCCTTGTTGCCAACCAATCTACCTGTTGATGAGCCATTGATAGTAGAGGCTCCTAAAGAAGAGAAGAGATCGAGCTTGAGCTCAAGGACCTGCCGGCTAACTTGAAGTATGTGTTCCTTGAAAAGGAAGAAAGAAGCCTGTCATAATCTCTGCGAGCTCAAGGCAGCCGAAGAAGAAGCATTGGTCGAGGTGCTCACAAAATTCAAGGCCGCTTTTGGATGGTGTTTGTCCGATATTAAGGGGATCAGCCCTGCAACATGTATGCACCGGATAAACTTGGTAGAAGGAGCTACTCCGAAGAGGGATGGCCAAAGGCATTGAATCCTGTATTAATGGAGGTTGTGAGGAAGGAGATCTACAAGCAGTTGGCCGAGGGGATCATCTTTCCATTGCTGACAGTGAATGGCTCAGCCCCGTGCACGTGGTTTCGAAAGAAAGGGGAATCACAGTGGTCTTGAATGATAATGAGGAGTTGGTGCCTATGAGACCTGTTACAGGTGGCGGATGTGCATAGACTTCAGGAAACTTAATGCGGCCACCAAGAAGGATCACTTCCCATTGCCCTTTATTGATCAGATGCTCGACAGATTGGCGGGACATGAGTTCTACTGTTTCCTAGATGGACTGTCTGGCTACTATCAGATTGCGATTGCACCCGAGGATCAAGCTAAGACAGCCTTCACGTGCCCCTTTGGCACATATGCCTGCAAGAGGATGCCGTTCGGACTCTGCAACGCACCAGGTACCTTTCAAAGATGTATGATGTCCATATTTTCTGAGATGCTTAATGATTTTGTTGAGATCTTCATGGATGACTTCTCTGTGTTTGGATCATCTTTTAATGATTGTCTTAGAAAAATTGAACGGGTCTTAGAGAGGTGTGTTGAGAGTGGTTTGACTCTTAGTTGGGAAAAGAGTCATTTTATGGTGGGGGAATGTGTAGGCCATATAGTCTCTAAGAGGGGTGTAGAGGTCGACAAAGCTAAGTGGATGTGATTGAAAGATTGCCCCACCTCGTGATGTCAAAGGAATTAGGAGTTTCTTGGTCATGCCGGTTTTATCGGCGTTTCATTAAGGATTTTTCTAAAATCAGTCAACCTCTATGTCGTTTGCTTTCTCAAGACGTGCCTTTATTTTTGATGATGCTTGCCTTCATGCTTTTAATTTGCTTAAGGAGAAGTTGAGTACTGCTGCACCTGTGGTTATTGGTCCTATTTGGTCAGAACCTTTGAATTATGTGTGATGCATCTAATTCTGCTGTTGGTGCTGTTTTGGGTCAACGTATTGATAAAATGCTTCGTGTCATTTATTATGCGAGTCTGACTCTTACTTCTGCTCAAGTAAACTATACCACTACAGAAAAAGAGATGTTTGTTTGTGTTTGCATTAGATAAGTTTCGTGCATACATATAGGGTCTAAGGTCATCATTCATAGTGATCACGCTGCTTGCGATTGTTGACCAAATCTCAGGCTAAGCCAAGACTATTCGTTGGGTGCTTTTATTACAAGAATTTGATTAGAGATTCGTGATAGGAAAGGTAGTGAGAATGCAGTAGCTGACCACTATCTCGTCTTGATAATCTTCCTCGCCTATGATTTGTGATAATTTGCTTGAGTCGTTTCCTTTTGAGCAAGCTTTGAGTGCAGGAATTGTTCCTTGGTATGCTGACATTGTCAATTATCTTGCTTGTGATGAATTGAGACCTGACCTTACTTCCCAAGAAAGGAAGCGTTTTCTATCTGTGTGCAGGCAATACTTTTGGGAAGACCCTTACCTATTCAAGATTGGTAAGGATGATGTGATCCGAAGGTGTGTGCCGATGATGAGCAAGTAAGGTGCTCCAGTTTTGCCATGAGACACATTGTGGAGGCACTTTGGAGGACAGAAAACGGCACACAAGGTGCTCCAATCAGGTTTATTCTGGCCCTCATTATTTAAGGATGCACATGCTTTTTATCTTGCCTGTGATCGTTGCCAAAGGGTAGGGTCCATCGGTCGTAGGAATGAGATGCCCCTTAATAATATACTTGTTGTTGAGATTTTCGATGTGTGGGGCATCGATTTCATGGGACCGTTTCCCAAATCCTTTGGCTATGAATACATTCTCTTAGCTTTGATTATGTGTCCAAGTGGGTTGAGGCAATCCCCACTAGGACTTGTGACTCTCATGTTGTGCTAAGGTTTGTACAGGAAAATATCCTTTGTCGGTTCGGATTTCCTAAGGCAATAATAAGTGATGGAGGGAAGCATTTTTGCAACAAGCTTTTGAGAAGCTTATGAAGAAGAATGGAATAACACATAAGGTGGCTACTCCCTATCACCCCAAACATCGGGCCAAGCAGAGACTAGCAACCGACAAATCAAGGGAATTTTAGAGAAGACTGTGCAGCCGTCTCGTAAAGATTGGTCTTCAAAGCTCAATGATGCACTTTGGGCGTACCGTACGGCGTACAAGAGCATTTTGGGGATGAGTCCGTACCGTTTGTATGGAAAGAATTGTCACTTGCCTGTTGAAGTCGAGCACAAGGCGTATTGGGCAATCCGGGCAACAAATTTCGATCTTGAGGCCGCAGGGAAGCAAAGAATGTTGCAAATCCGAGTTGGAAGAGCTCCGGAATGAGGCATATGACAATGCCACGATTTACAAGGATCGAGTGAAAAGGTTGCATGATAGTCGGATTCTGTCCAAGGAGTTGAAGCCCGGGATGAAGGTTCTTTTGTTCAACTCAAGGTTGAAATTGTTTCCAGGCAAGTTGAAGTCCCAGTGGACCGGTCCGTACCTTATTGAAGAAGTTTTACCCTTTGGAGCTGTCCGTTTGCTCAACGAGCAGACTCAAGAGTCTTTCCAAGCCAACGGTCATCGAGTAAAACCACCACGAAGGAGAATATATTGTGAAGGAAGTGGAGTCAGTTTGGTCGTGGATTCGGAATGAAGTTTCATTTTTGTATGTCGAGCTAACGACGTTAAACAAGCGCTTCGTGGGAGGCAACCCACTGTATATATATATATATATATAATATATAAAACTCCGTGGCGCAGGGGTGACGATCGCTCGCTCTGGCGACCGCCGACATGGCTTGTTTTCCAATGTTCCGGACTTTTCAGAGAGGGGGGTGCGACGATCGCCCGTGACGGGCAGTGCCCGGCACAACTCGTGCGGCCTTGTTTCCATTTAAGAGAGTGTGGTGCGACGCTCGACCAAAGTCGACGAGCGTCGGGCTCCCCTTGGGTTCCTTGTGCGGCGATCCTTCACCGTGGACGAGCGTCCAAGCCACTTCCTATAAATTCTCTTGCCCTAATTTTTAGTTCAGCCGCCACACTTCCAAGAGTTGTCTCACTCTCATCGCCTCCTTGCCGTTTTCCATTGCTACTTAGGCCGGTGAGCCTCCACTCCGTTCCGCCGTCTATTCCGTCGGCCACC
The DNA here is from genome assembly GCA_029490685.1 of Schizonepeta tenuifolia. Lineage (NCBI taxonomy): Eukaryota > Viridiplantae > Streptophyta > Magnoliopsida > Lamiales > Lamiaceae > Schizonepeta > Schizonepeta tenuifolia. The sequence continues at coordinate 48,020 of JANLIY010000150.1, forward strand.
TGCTTTCAGCAAGCGTGGGCTCTCTCTTTAGGCCGGTGACCCTCCGCTCCGTCACGCCGTTCCTTCTATTTCGGCTAGCGTCCAGCATCTTCCGGCGAGCGTCGCCTCTGCCTCCACTTTCTTCTCCGGCGAGCGCCCATCGTTTTCCTCACGCGAGCCTCGTCCCTTCGGCCCTTCTGCTCGTTCATTACCGGCGAGCGCTGACCTTGGCTTTCACATATCCGGCGACCGCCCAATCCCATTCTCACCTCATACCCGGCGACCGCCGACTCAGTTGCCTCACTCCAGGCTGGCGGGCCCTTATCGTCGCTCTTGTTTCCTCCGTCGGCGGTTTCCCTTGCTCGACAGCACTCGACAGTACTCGGCGAGCGCTCATCTTCCTCGATTCTCCGGCAAGCGCCTGACGACTCTCATTCTATTCGGGTGTGCATCTACCTCTTCTGCTCCGACGAGCGCTGCTCTCGCGCTACCTCTCCGGCGAGCGTTCGCTTTTCTATTCCGCTCACTTCACACCGAGCGACCGTCAACCTTTTGCCTAAATTCTGGACGAGCATCCACCGTGCGGCTTATCCACCTTCTATGGCACGTACAAAGCGTACGAGGAATACGGGAGAGGCCAGTAGCTCTGTTCCACGTATTGCAGAGACAGAAGCTATGGATACTGATGCACCTCAGGACATTTCACCGACGTATCAGGCCATTTTTCCTATTTACTCAGTCCCCAAAGGTAAACTATATCTTCGTCTCAAACGCCGATCTGTTACATTACCGCGTTTTATTGATTGGGAAGTAATGGATTCGTTGGGGGTTCGGGAGCAATTGGATAAGTATCTTAAGGTGTTAGGGTTGTACAAGTATGCTCATACTGAATGGCATTCGTTTTCTCCATTGTGTTTGGAATTTCTTGCCACCATGGAATTTGAGGATAATCTTACTGGTATTACATTCCGGTTGTTGGGTACCAACTATCGTGCTGGGTATTCTGCTATGCACAAAGTTTTTGGTTTTCGCAAGTCTTCTGGTGAATTAGCTCTTCCTGATTCATTTGACCAATCTACAGCTTGGAGTGAATTGACTGGGTGTAATAATTGGGATACAAGTGGTTTGCCGAGTGGTTTAATTCGTGATCCGGTCTTGTGTATTTTACACAAATTTATTGTCTATAATGTTAAGGGCCGTGATGAGGCTAATAAGGTGCATACGTTGGAGCTTTATTTACTTGATTGTGCTGTCAAGAAGCGGAAAATTTGTCCGGCCCCTTTTATTTTTGCCACTTTGTAGAATATTGTTCATACATCTACATATCGAGCTGATTTGCCTTATCTGGCCACTGCTCTGGCTTCTCATTTTAAAGTCGTTCCTGCGGATTTCCCGCCTCCAACTCGGACTCTTCTGAAAAGCAAGTATTTAAGTTTTACTGAATTGAAGCACGGGCATCTTATTAGTGATCTGGTAACTTTTCTTCCCTACGAGGCGCGCCCAGCAGTGAAACGTCATCGTGACGTCGAGATTGCCGGCACTCGTGTGCCTCGACCCATTACCCCCGTGCCTTCTGATGTTAGGTCTGACGGGGACAATAATGCTGACACCGTAGTTGGGAGTGAGGATGAATCTCCCCGTCGGATTGAGCATGCTTCTCAGCCTTCCGCCTTTGTCCCTCCTACTTCTATTCCTCCTAGCTCTGTTCCTTATAATTTCCAAGCTTTTCAGCAGGATTTTGCTTCTTTCCGTGGAGAGATGGGTCTCAGTTTGGGCATCTGCAGCAGCAGATGATTTTACAGAATGCACAATTGTCTCG
>JANLIY010000151.1:0-49723 GCA_029490685.1 Schizonepeta tenuifolia
CGCAATCCAGTAACTCTGGAGGCTTTCCAGAACAGAGGATTTGGAAACAGGCAATGAGCCCTGTACCACTGGAAAGATTGGGATGTCTAGTTTACGCTCCAATTTACGGATCGCAAATCCAATAAACGAGCTAAAAGTTATTACAGTTTCCGGCGGGGGTCGCAAAACTGCCGCGAAAACCCTAATTGCTCGATAGGTTCGACGTATAACGTCTTAGGTTCGTTCTAAGTTCTCGAATTCGATTTCTTTGGAAACTGGGCCCTCAAGGCAGTGATCATGTACTTCCGTACGTGACGAACTCCTTCTCAAAACTCGCTCAAAAGCACGACGTTCTAAACATCGGCTTTCAACTAACAATTACTAAACCAACAAATTATTCAAAACGCGTTCTAGTTCTCGACCATAACTATAGCTCATATTATAACAACTCGAAAGCTTATGACGTCAACTACAAAGTTGTTCTAAATTCCATCATAAACAATAATTTCAAAATTAGAATTCTCATCCGACTTCTCGATTATTAGTTACGACTAAAAGTTCGTCTCTTACGCGATTTTCAAAGTTGTCGGATTACGTTCAAATTTTACGACGTCAATCTACATCTAACGAGAATCACTTCTATGCATGCAATCATGTCATAACATCATTATATTTCAACTTATAACGAGTTATTCGTCTCTTACATTACGACAAATAATTTTAGAAAAATCTAATTAAATTCCTATTATCAATTCACATCATTTGCAATTATATTCCATTAACAATTCATCAATTAACATCAATACATGGAAACCCCTAATTCTTACTAAAATTTCGGTATACCTATAGATGTTAAGGGGGTGATTTTTCTTCTCCAATTAACAACATTTATTCACTAATCAACCTCTTATAACAACAATTCATCAATTGCAAATCCAATTTCAACTAACATGCATAAACCCCTAAATTCAAACTCAGACCCTAATTGAATTTCACAAAAACATAGGGCTTTCAATTCCTCTTCGTTCTAACCACTACTTAAACATCTCTTAAGCATGAATCAATCATCAATTTAAAGATTCAAGAAATCCTACTATAACCCTAAAATTTTCGGTACTCAAGTAGAGATTAGGGTTCTTGTCTTCGATCAATTTTAATTCCTAATTATCCTATCTAATACATCTAATTCCATTATTCCAAGATCAATTCATCTAATCCAATACTCTAATTTTCGATCAAGAAATGAAAAAGAAAAGAAGAGAAGGGTGGATGGATAGATGTTAAGAGGAGGTGAATACCTTGAGAATTAATGAATGAAGTATGAAGTTTGAATGGAGGGATGTGGACTTGTGATTTTCTTCTTGTTCTTGGAGCTTCTCTTCAATGGAGGATGGAAAAAAATGAAGGAGATGTGAGTGAAGAGTGCAGCCGATATGTGTGTGATGGGAGGGAGAAATAATGTTTTAATTGCCAACTTATGGTATAAGGTACAATGAGGTGTAAAGTAGTGAATAGGAATTACATTAGGTGTCCCTAAAATACAATATAAAACATAAAAATCTAACAATTAGAGAGGTAAAGGTCGGTCATGAGGGCGAGGGAGAGGGAAATACATGCATTTCCGGCGCGATCCGACGTTACGGAAATCGAACGACGAAAAACGTCGCTCGGCACAAAATCGTCGCGATCTGATTTGACCGCAAATTCTAACGTACGAAGCTTAATCGGAAAATAAATTTACAAAATTTATTTTGACAAAAACTCGGGACGACACAGTCCGAGTTTCGTCCAGAAAATCATAAAAACGAACTTTCTCGGGCGAGTTCGTATCGCGATTTCGTGAATGTAAAAATCAGACGGTTTTCCGTTCTGAGTTCACGAACTAAAAACTTTTCGTACGCGCTAATCCTAAATATAGTAATCATCTAGCTGACTCCCGTAATTTATTTTCAGAAATGGATTCGACCGTTAGTCTTAGAATTCAAAATCGTAAACTTAGGCGTGCAAAGCCATTTATTTAATTAACTTTAAAATTTTAAGAACGTAAGGAATTTACGGGGCATTACATCATTTCCGTAGCACATCGGGGTTTTTCAACAAATTTCCATGTCTACTAATCATTTTCTTTCTCATTTTCATAACTTAGCTTGTACAAGCATTTTTTATAAATGTTACATTCAATCTTGACCATTCATAATTCACCGTGGTTGGTTACCCCTCAACAGGATACCACATACACCACAGGCTACAGTGTACACTAAACTTTGGAAAGTCCCTTTTGACTAACTCAAAGCCGATCGTTTAGTTATCCCCTTTGGCTAACTCATAAGGTACAAGAGAACTCGCATAAAACAAATAGTTCATGCCATGATTATCATTTTGAAAACACAATTATCAAAGCGATAAAGGAAAGGTTTTCGAGCATTGCTCCTTTTGTTACATATATAAAAGAAAGTCCACCTCGATAGAATATAGAACTAAGACACGTGCTTTCGTCTTCTGATCTTACGTCCTGTCCTTGTGCTGACTTCCTCCTTCATCATAAATAATCAAACTTTGATAAGTCGTCGAGACGATAAATGAAAACGGAAATCGAAAACGATTTAGTCTTTTACGTTTTTAAGCTTTTAAGGCCTTTGCACACTAAACTAAACTCTTTTAATGAAACAAGAAACGAGATACGAAAACATCTCGTTTGACACCCATTCGGTTCTGTACTTGATACTTAGGTCAGTAGAAAGAAAGTAGTCAATGACTTGAAACGACTTAAAAGATCAAAAGAGTTCAAGTTGAGAAGAATTTCAACTTAAGAATCTAGCTTTTGAACAATTCTGCACAGATCAGTAAGTTTGTACAGAACTGAGGATTTCAAAACAGGGGACGAATCTTATACCAAAAGAAAGGTACGGGTGGCTAGTTTACTCTTCAATTTACGGATCTCAATTCCGAAAAACGAGCTAAAAGATATGGCAGTTTCCCTAAAGGGTCGCCAAAATTACCGAGTGAAACCCTAATGCTTGATAAAATCGACGCACGGTTTTCTAGGTTTGACTTATGTTATTCCACCTTATTTTTCACGAAAATACTGACTCAAGGCAGTCAACACGTATCATCATACGTGATGAACTCCTTTTCATTTCTCGATCATAAGCACGACGATTAAAAACTCCTCTTTTCAAACTAAACAATTACTATACCAAAACAATTTCTAACTTCTCGTTTCTACTTCTCGTTCACAACTATAACTTATCATTTCATAACTCGGATGAACATGTCGTCAACTAAAAACTTGTTCATTTAACAATAACGATCATTAATATCCAATTACTTTCCTTATTCGTCTTTTCTAACGATACTTAGGTTCGATTCTTCGCCTCTTGTGAAATTTCCAACGTTATTAGAATTCGTTCTAACTTTCCGATTATGATCATCATCTATCACGATTCCTAAATACGCAATTCACATCCTCATATCATTATCTAATTTCGACTTATCGTCGATCGTCGTCTCTTACTATAAATTTTACGTTCTCCGTTTTCGTTCAAATTTTACAACAACGATTATCGTCTAACGAGCATTACTAACATGCAAATCATATTATCAAAACATTAGTGAGCTCTAACTTATCGACACGTCTTCGTCTCTTACGTTTTTCGTTTTATTTTTAGAAAAAATCCCAATTAAATATATAATCATCCTCATACATTCCATATCTCATTTCTATTAATCAATCGAGCATATCATAACGTTTACTATATCGAATCATGCATTCTTGGTCTCTTAGGTTTCAAATTTTAGCTTTAGAAAAATCTAAATTAATTCATAGAGTCAATTAGCAACATGTAGAACACTAATCTATCGATCAAACGTCAAAGAAAATGAGCTACGATCGAACCCCCAAAATTCCCTAAAAATCGGTCATGACCTAGAATGAAGGATAGTGATTTTTCTGCATGATTCAATCCGTAGAATCTATTCCTAAGCATACTAGAACATGAATCGATCAAGGATCAACCTCCTATTTCATCCCTTAAGTTTTTCGAAAAAAATAAAAAGAGGGAAGCAAAGCTTTTGTTCGGTTCATATTGGAGACGAAGTTCTTACCTTGCGTAATATGGACTCGGATATGGAATTGATCGGTAGATGGAAGACTTAAGAACTTGAGAAGAGCTTGAAGTTGAAGCTTTAATGGTGGAAGAAGAAGAAAAGAGAGAGAGAGAGTATGTGTATGTGTGTTGGCGGAAATGAGGGGAAGGAGAGAGAGATGGTGAGTCATTGATATATATACATAAAGTGTTAGAAAAATCTAACAAAAGTATAGTGACTCGCTAAGGTGTGTTTGGCGAGGATTTGTTAGACGGAAATGTCTCGTTTCTGGCTCTTAAAAGGCGATATAAAAGTCAAGAAATACTTTCTTAGATAGTTTCAAATTCGACGATATCTAATTCGTCCGTTAGATTGGAAATAATTTACGTACTCGGAAAACCTAATTCGTTTTTCAAAATCCGAGAAAATGTCAGGATTAGACAGTCTAAAATTCGCCCGGAAAATCATAAAAACTAACTTTCTCCGGTGAATTCGTATCGAAGAAAAAGTGAATGTAAGTTCTGACGGATATTAATTCTGAGTTTTCGGACGAAAAAATTACCGGACGCGAAAACCCTAATACAGTAGTCGTTCGTCCGATTTTCTGGAAATTATTTTCGGAAACGGATTTCACCGTAAATCTTAGAATCGAAAATCCTTAACTTAGGCGTGCAAAGCCTTAATTATTATTAACTTCCAATTTTAAAGACGGTAGAAATAATCGGGGTATTACAAATAATGTGCTAATTAAAAATGACCACCACATAATTTGTTTGAAATGAGAATAAAAGAAGAAAGAAATTATGGACAACTACATGATCCTATATGTACAATCAAACTCACAATAACAGAAACAAAGAAATAAGGAATACGAAAAAAAATTCTCGACGACTACGTGACCACTTATATGTATGATCAAACTAACAATAAAGAAACAAAAAAAATAATGAATAGTACACGGAAAAAAGGTCTCGACAACTACATGAACATAAAGTATAATAAATAAAAACAAATTAAAAGAATGAAATAATATAAACGGTTCCAAACTTTTTTCTCGGTGGCGAAGTGTATACAGAATGAGGACCAGAGACCTCTATTTATAACTGTACAGGTCTAGGGTTTAGACGATTTACTTGGTCAACACTCATATATTATATATTTAGAAGATATTTACCATAATACAGTTATAATTAAAAAAACAATATATCATTATTCCTTCCTTTGAGTGGTCATGGACAGAAAATTTAGAATAGACGATATAGAAATAATTAAATATTATATTGTAATTAGTTAAATAGTGATACAAATGATATATACAAAATCCAAATATATAGGAAATAAAATTTAAAATAGACGATATAGAAAATAATGAAATATTATATTGTAATTAGTTGAATAGTGATATAGACGGCATATACAAAATTCAAATCTATACGAAATAATGAAATATTGTAATCAGTTGAATAGTGATAGGAATTTGACATATTTATAGGAATGAAAATCTATAATGCAAAATGGTGGACAAAATCTATATATAATATAATATAATATAATAATATAAATGATCGATAATGGTTTTTAATTCAAAAAATTTAAGAATTAAGATAAATAGGAATGAAGGATTAAGAGGGGTGCCACGTAGGATTTTTTCAAAGTAAGAATCATTTTAATTTTAGTAATATAATGATATTATTGAATTTCGATAATAATGGCAAACGTATGTATTGAATTTAAGAAAATATTTGAATGGCCTATGACATCCCAAGAAGTATGTTTTGACTATGTGGGATCCATAAGAAGAGAGAAACCGGCTCCGCTCCTAATGCTATTGTAGCTGCTCCTACGTCATATATCCTATTATTTCTTCTTCTAATCCTTCTTATATGTAGTTATTAGCTCTATCTGTAGCCATCTAATAAGGATATTTAGCTTAAGCCTAGCCATCATATATGGAGTTATTAATCAATTGTTGCCTTATCTATCGCATATAATCGAATTAAATCCTTCTATAAATCAATTAATCAAATCTGTTTCTTTATCTAATCTATTCCTTTCTTATGTAATTAATTATTTTGTTCCTATGTAGCTCATGCCTATGATCTATTTATTCGATTATGTTCGGTTGGTGATGTGAACATGGGATTGTTATTATGTGAAATTGATTTTAATCAGAAAATCCTAAAAATTCATTATTTAAATAAATACTAATACAATATATCAATCGAAAAAAAAAAATTACATCAATTGAAATATTAAAAATAAAATACATCTTCAGCAAGAGGTCCAAATCGGCCCCAAATATGCTCAATGAAATAATTGGTGACCCGGTGATGCTTCTTTGTATCTCTCAACTCTTCGTCCTGTTTAATTTAATTTTTCTATGAGAGCGGAGTGGGCTGCCGGAGTACATCACTCGACGTCGATGTTTCCGTGTCCTCCCAGCAGTTCTCAATTCCTCTCTCTCGTCTTCAATGATCATGTTGTGCAAAATATTGCACGTAAACATGAAGTTGCGGAGGTGTTTCGTATATCAGTTCTGAGCCGGATTCTTGATAATTCCCCATCGGACTTGAAGAACTCTGAACGCCCTTTCGATATCCTTCCTTACTACCTCCTATATCTTCTTGAATCGCGCCGTCTTCAAGTCCTGTAATGCCCCGGAAATTCCTTACGATCTCAAAATTTTAAAGTTAATAATAATAATGGCTTTGCACGCCTAAGTTTACGATTTTGAATTCTAAGACTAACGGTGGAATCCGTTTCCGAAAATAAATTACGGAAGTCAGCTAGACGACTACTGTATTTAGGGTTAGCGCGTACGAAAAGTTTTTAGTTCGTGAACTCAGAACGGAAAACCGTCTGATTTTTACATTCACGAAATCGCGATACGAACTCGCCCGAGAAAGTTCGTTTTTTATGATTTTCCGGACGAAACTCGGACGGTGTCGTCCCGAGATTTTGTCAGAATTAAAGTTTTAAATATTATTTTCCGATTAAGTATAGTACGTTAGAATTTTTAGTCGAATCGGATCGTGACGATTTTGTGCCGAACTACATTTTTCGTCGTTCGATTTCCGTAACGTCATATCGCGCCGAAAAAGCGCATATTTTTCCTCCCCTTTCCCTCATGACCGACTTCTATCTCTCAAGGATGAGATATTTGATTTGTTTATAGTTTAAACTTTACACCTATTGCTATACTATTCAACCTTTACACATATTACCCTACGGTAATATCTAATACAAATTTAAATCACTCATCTCCTCCCTCCCTCATCAAAATCGGCAGCCAAGCCTCTCCCTCTCTCCCATCTTCATTTCATTTTCACCATTGAAGAAGCTTCAAGATCTTGAGCAAGAAATCACACAAGTCTTCATCCATCCATCAAAACATAAGTCTTCCTTTGTTAATCCTCAAGGTATTCATCTCCTCCATGTTTCTATCCAATTGGATTCCTCTTCTTTTTATTTTCTTCTTGGATCGAAAATTTAGGATTGATGAACTAGATGTTTTGATCTTCGATTAGTGAAATTAGTTGTGATTAGATATGAATTCTAGGATTAAAATTGAAGAAAACCTAAGAACCCTAACTTCTATGTATTACCGAAATTTTAGGGGTTTGTGTAGGATTTTTGGAATTCTTCAATTGATGTTAAATTCATGCTTAGGAAGTGTTTAATTAGTGTTTAGAACCAAGAGAAATCGAAACCCCCATGTTTGATTGAAACCGATTAGGGTTTAGGGTTAGGAATTTGGGGATTTTCAATTCAATGTGTAATTGGACTTCAATTGTTTAATTGATGTTATAATAGTATGATTAAGAGTTAAATGGTGTTGATTAATGAAGAAAATCACTCTCTTGATCTTTGTATAAATACCGAAATTTATTGGAAAATTAGGGGTTTTCATGTAGTTGTTTTCATTGATGAAATGATGATAGAATATGGTTTCTAATGATGTTAGTTGATAATAGGAATTTATTTAGAATTTTCTAAAATTGTTTTGTGGAATGTAAGAGACGAAGAACTCGTTGTAAGTTGAGATATAGTATTGATATGAAGTGATTATATGCATGAAAATGAATCTCGTTAGTTGTTGTTTGATGACGTAAAATTTGAATGAAATCCGACAACTTTTAAAATTGTGTAAGAGACGAACAATTAGTCATAATTAATAACCGAGAAGTCGAATGAGAATTCCAACTTCTCGGTATTAATTATGACTAATTGTTCGTCTCTTACACAATTTTAAAAGTTGTCGGATTTCATTCAAATTTTACGTCATCAAACAACAACTAACGAGATTCATTTTCATGCATATAATCACTTCATATCAATACTATATCTCAACTTACAACGAGTTCTTCGTCTCTTACATTCCACAAAAAATTTTAGAAAATTCTAAATAAATTCCTATTATCAACTAACATCATTAGAAACCATATTCTATCATCATTTCATCAATGAAAACAACTACATGAAAACCCCTAATTTTCCAATAAATTTCGGTATTTATACAAAGATCAAGAGAGTGATTTTCTTCATTAATCAACACCATTTAACTCTTAATCATACTATTATAACATCAATTAAACAATTGAAGTCCAATTACACATTGAATTGAAAATCCCCAAATTCCTAACCCTAAACCCTAATCGGTTTCAATCAAACATGGGGGTTTCGATTTCTCTTGGTTCTAAACACTAATTAAACACTTCCTAAGCATGAATTTAACATCAATTGAAGAATTCCAAAAATCCTACACAAACCCCTAAAATTTCGGTAATACATAGAAGTTAGGGTTCTTAGGTTTTCTTCAATTTTAATCCTAGAATTCATATCTAATCACAACTAATTTCACTAATCGAAGATCAAAACATCTAGTTCATCAATCCTAAATTTTCGATCCAAGAAGAAAATAAAAAGAAGAGGAATCCAATTGGATAGAAACATGGAGGAGATGAATACCTTGAGGATTAACAAAGGAAGACTTATGTTTTGATGGATGGATGAAGACTTGTGTGATTTCTTGCTCAAGATCTTGAAGCTTCTTCAATGGTGAAAATGAAATGAAGATGGGAGAGAGGGAGAGGCTTGGCTGCCGATTTTGATGAGGGAGGGAGGAGATGAGTGATTTAAATTTGTATTAGATATTACCGTAGGGTAATATGTGTAAAGGTTGAATAGTATAGCAATAGGTGTAAAGTTTAAACTATAAACAAATCAAATATCTCATCCTTGAGAGATAGAAGTCGGTCATGAGGGAAAGGGAGGAAAAATATGCGCTTTTTCGGCGCGATATGACGTTACGGAAATCGAACGACGAAAAATGTAGTTCGGCACAAAATCGTCACGATCCGATTCGACTAAAAATTCTAACGTACTATACTTAATCGGAAAATAATATTTAAAACTTTAATTCTGACAAAATCTCGGGACGACACCGTCCGAGTTTCGTCCGGAAAATCATAAAAACGAACTTTCTCGGGCGAGTTCGTATCGCGATTTCGTGAATGTAAAAATCAGACGGTTTTCCGTTCTGAGTTCACGAACTAAAAACTTTTCGTACGCGCTAACCCTAAATACAGTAGTCGTCTAGCTGACTTCCGTAATTTATTTTCGGAAACGGATTCCACCGTTAGTCTTAGAATTCAAAATCGTAAACTTAGGCGTGCAAAGCCATTATTATTATTAACTTTAAAATTTTGAGATCGTAAGGAATTTCCGGGGCATTACAGGACTTGAAGACGGCGCGATTCAAGAAGATATAGGAGGTAGTAAGGAAGGATATCGAAAGGGCGTTCAGAGTTCTTCAAGTCCGATGGGGAATTATCAAGAATCCGGCTCAGAACTGATATACGAAACACCTCCGCAACTTCATGTTTACGTGCAATATTTTGCACAACATGATCATTGAAGACGAGAGAGAGGAATTGAGAACTGCTGGGAGGACACGGAAACATCGACGTCGAGTGATGTACTCCGGCAGCCCACTCCGCTCTCATAGAAAAATTAAATTAAACAGGACGAAGAGTTGAGAGATACAAAGAAGCATCACCGGTCACCAATTATTTCATTGAGCATATTTGGGGCCGATTTGGACCTCTTGCTGAAGATGTATTTTTTTTTAATATTTCAATTGATGTAATTTTTTTTTTTCGATTGATATATTGTATTAGTATTTATTTAAATAATGAATTTTTAGGATTTTCTGATTAAAATCAATTCACATAATAACAATCCCATGTTCACATCACCAACCGAACATAATCGAATAAATAGATCATAGGCATGAGCTACATAGGAACAAAATAATTAATTACATAAGAAAGGAATAGATTAGATAAAGAAACAGATTTGATTAATTGATTTATAGAAGGATTTAATTCGATTATATGCGATAGATAAGGCAACAATTGATTAATAACTCCATATATGATGGCTAGGCTTAAGCTAAATATCCTTATTAGATGGCTACAGATAGAGCTAATAACTACATATAAGAAGGATTAGAAGAAGAAATAATAGGATATATGACGTAGGAGCAGCTACAATAGCATTAGGAGCGGAGCCGGTTTCTCTCTTCTTATGGATCCCACATAGTCAAAACATACTTCTTGGGATGTCATAGGCCATTCAAATATTTTCTTAAATTCAATACATACGTTTGCCATTATTATCGAAATTCAATAATATCATTATATTACTAAAATTAAAATGATTCTTACTTTGAAAAAATCCTACGTGGCACCCCTCTTAATCCTTCATTCCTATTTATCTTAATTCTTAAATTTTTTGAATTAAAAACCATTATCGATCATTTATATTATATATATATTATATTATATATAGATTTTGTCCACCATTTTGCATTATAGATTTTCATTCCTATAAATATGTCAAATTCCTATCACTATTCAACTGATTACAATATTTCATTATTTCGTATAGATTTGAATTTTGTATATGCCGTCTATATCACTATTCAACTAATTACAATATAATATTTCATTATTTTCTATATCGTCTATTTTAAATTTTATTTCCTATATATTTGGATTTTGTATATATCATTTGTATCACTATTTAACTAATTACAATATAATATTTAATTATTTCTATATCGTCTATTCTAAATTTTCTGTCCATGACCACTCAAAGGAGGAATAATGATATATTGTTTTTTTAATTATAACTGTATTATGGTAAATATCTTCTAAATATATAATATATGAGTGTTGACCAAGTAAATCGTCTAAACCCTAGACCTGTACAGTTATAAATAGAGGTCTCTGGTCCTCATTCTGTATACACTTCGCCACCGAGAAAAAAGTTTGGAACCGTTTATATTATTTCATTCTTTTAATTTGTTTTTATTTATTATACTTTATGTTCATGTAGTTGTCGAGACCTTTTTTCCGTGTACTATTCATTATTTTTTTTTGTTTCTTTATTGTTAGTTTGATCATACATATAAGTGGTCACGTAGTCGTCGAGAATTTTTTTTCGTATTCCTTATTTCTTTGTTTCTGTTATTGTGAGTTTGATTGTACATATAGGATCATGTAGTTGTCCATAATTTCTTTCTTCTTTTATTCTCATTTCAAACAATTATGTGGTGGTCATTTTTAATTAGCACATTATTTGTAATACCCCGATTATTTCTACCGTCTTTAAAATTGGAAGTTAATAATAATTAAGGCTTTGCACGCCTAAGTTAAGGATTTTCGATTCTAAGATTTACGGTGAAATCCGTTTCCGAAAATAATTTCCAGAAATCGGACGAACGACTACTGTATTAGGGTTTTCGCGTCCGGTAATTTTTTCGTCCGAAAACTCAGAATTAATATCCGTCAGAACTTACATTCACTTTTTCTTCGATACGAATTCACCGGAGAAAGTTAGTTTTTATGATTTTCCGGGCGAATTTTAGACTGTCTAATCCTGACATTTTCTCGGATTTTGAAAAACGAATTAGGTTTTCCGAGTACGTAAATTATTTCCAATCTAACGGACGAATTAGATATCGTCGAATTTGAAACTATCTAAGAAAGTATTTCTTGACTTTTATATCGCCTTTTAAGAGCCAGAAACGAGACATTTCCGTCTAACAAATCCTCGCCAAACACACCTTAGCGAGTCACTATACTTTTGTTAGATTTTTCTAACACTTTATGTATATATATCAATGACTCACCATCTCTCTCTCCTTCCCCTCATTTCCGCCCACACATACACATACTCTCTCTCTCTCTTTTCTTCTTCTTCCACCATTAAAGCTTCAACTTCAAGCTCTTCTCAAGTTCTTAAGTCTTCCATCTACCGATCAATTCCATATCCGAGTCCATATTACGCAAGGTAAGAACTTCGTCTCCAATATGAACCGAACAAAAGCTTTGCTTCCCTCTTTTTATTTTTTTCGAAAAACTTAAGGGATGAAATAGGAGGTTGATCCTTGATCGATTCATGTTCTAGTATGCTTAGGAATAGATTCTACGGATTGAATCATGCAGAAAAATCACTATCCTTCATTCTAGGTCATGACCGATTTTTAGGGAATTTTGGGGGTTCGATCGTAGCTCATTTTCTTTGACGTTTGATCGATAGATTAGTGTTCTACATGTTGCTAATTGACTCTATGAATTAATTTAGATTTTTCTAAAGCTAAAATTTGAAACCTAAGAGACCAAGAATGCATGATTCGATATAGTAAACGTTATGATATGCTCGATTGATTAATAGAAATGAGATATGGAATGTATGAGGATGATTATATATTTAATTGGGATTTTTTCTAAAAATAAAACGAAAAACGTAAGAGACGAAGACGTGTCGATAAGTTAGAGCTCACTAATGTTTTGATAATATGATTTGCATGTTAGTAATGCTCGTTAGACGATAATCGTTGTTGTAAAATTTGAACGAAAACGGAGAACGTAAAATTTATAGTAAGAGACGACGATCGACGATAAGTCGAAATTAGATAATGATATGAGGATGTGAATTGCGTATTTAGGAATCGTGATAGATGATGATCATAATCGGAAAGTTAGAACGAATTCTAATAACGTTGGAAATTTCACAAGAGGCGAAGAATCGAACCTAAGTATCGTTAGAAAAGACGAATAAGGAAAGTAATTGGATATTAATGATCGTTATTGTTAAATGAACAAGTTTTTAGTTGACGACATGTTCATCCGAGTTATGAAATGATAAGTTATAGTTGTGAACGAGAAGTAGAAACGAGAAGTTAGAAATTGTTTTGGTATAGTAATTGTTTAGTTTGAAAAGAGGAGTTTTTAATCGTCGTGCTTATGATCGAGAAATGAAAAGGAGTTCATCACGTATGATGATACGTGTTGACTGCCTTGAGTCAGTATTTTCGTGAAAAATAAGGTGGAATAACATAAGTCAAACCTAGAAAACCGTGCGTCGATTTTATCAAGCATTAGGGTTTCACTCGGTAATTTTGGCGACCCTTTAGGGAAACTGCCATATCTTTTAGCTCGTTTTTCGGAATTGAGATCCGTAAATTGAAGAGTAAACTAGCCACCCGTACCTTTCTTTTGGTATAAGATTCGTCCCCTGTTTTGAAATCCTCAGTTCTGTACAAACTTACTGATCTGTGCAGAATTGTTCAAAAGCTAGATTCTTAAGTTGAAATTCTTCTCAACTTGAACTCTTTTGATCTTTTAAGTCGTTTCAAGTCATTGACTACTTTCTTTCTACTGACCTAAGTATCAAGTACAGAACCGAATGGGTGTCAAACGAGATGTTTTCGTATCTCGTTTCTTGTTTCATTAAAAGAGTTTAGTTTAGTGTGCAAAGGCCTTAAAAGCTTAAAAACGTAAAAGACTAAATCGTTTTCGATTTCCGTTTTCATTTATCGTCTCGACGACTTATCAAAGTTTGATTATTTATGATGAAGGAGGAAGTCAGCACAAGGACAGGACGTAAGATCAGAAGACGAAAGCACGTGTCTTAGTTCTATATTCTATCGAGGTGGACTTTCTTTTATATATGTAACAAAAGGAGCAATGCTCGAAAACCTTTCCTTTATCGCTTTGATAATTGTGTTTTCAAAATGATAATCATGGCATGAACTATTTGTTTTATGCGAGTTCTCTTGTACCTTATGAGTTAGCCAAAGGGGATAACTAAACGATCGGCTTTGAGTTAGTCAAAAGGGACTTTCCAAAGTTTAGTGTACACTGTAGCCTGTGGTGTATGTGGTATCCTGTTGAGGGGTAACCAACCACGGTGAATTATGAATGGTCAAGATTGAATGTAACATTTATAAAAAATGCTTGTACAAGCTAAGTTATGAAAATGAGAAAGAAAATGATTAGTAGACATGGAAATTTGTTGAAAAACCCCGATGTGCTACGGAAATGATGTAATGCCCCGTAAATTCCTTACGTTCTTAAAATTTTAAAGTTAATTAAATAAATGGCTTTGCACGCCTAAGTTTACGATTTTGAATTCTAAGACTAACGGTCGAATCCATTTCTGAAAATAAATTACGGGAGTCAGCTAGATGATTACTATATTTAGGATTAGCGCGTACGAAAAGTTTTTAGTTCGTGAACTCAGAACGGAAAACCGTCTGATTTTTACATTCACGAAATCGCGATACGAACTCGCCCGAGAAAGTTCGTTTTTATGATTTTCTGGACGAAACTCGGACTGTGTCGTCCCGAGTTTTTGTCAAAATAAATTTTGTAAATTTATTTTCCGATTAAGCTTCGTACGTTAGAATTTGCGGTCAAATCAGATCGCGACGATTTTGTGCCGAGCGACGTTTTTCGTCGTTCGATTTCCGTAACGTCGGATCGCGCCGGAAATGCATGTATTTCCCTCTCCCTCGCCCTCATGACCGACCTTTACCTCTCTAATTGTTAGATTTTTATGTTTTATATTGTATTTTAGGGACACCTAATGTAATTCCTATTCACTACTTTACACCTCATTGTACCTTATACCATAAGTTGGCAATTAAAACATTATTTCTCCCTCCCATCACACACATATCGGCTGCACTCTTCACTCACATCTCCTTCATTTTTTTCCATCCTCCATTGAAGAGAAGCTCCAAGAACAAGAAGAAAATCACAAGTCCACATCCCTCCATTCAAACTTCATACTTCATTCATTAATTCTCAAGGTATTCACCTCCTCTTAACATCTATCCATCCACCCTTCTCTTCTTTTCTTTTTCATTTCTTGATCGAAAATTAGAGTATTGGATTAGATGAATTGATCTTGGAATAATGGAATTAGATGTATTAGATAGGATAATTAGGAATTAAAATTGATCGAAGACAAGAACCCTAATCTCTACTTGAGTACCGAAAATTTTAGGGTTATAGTAGGATTTCTTGAATCTTTAAATTGATGATTGATTCATGCTTAAGAGATGTTTAAGTAGTGGTTAGAACGAAGAGGAATTGAAAGCCCTATGTTTTTGTGAAATTCAATTAGGGTCTGAGTTTGAATTTAGGGGTTTATGCATGTTAGTTGAAATTGGATTTGCAATTGATGAATTGTTGTTATAAGAGGTTGATTAGTGAATAAATGTTGTTAATTGGAGAAGAAAAATCACCCCCTTAACATCTATAGGTATACCGAAATTTTAGTAAGAATTAGGGGTTTCCATGTATTGATGTTAATTGATGAATTGTTAATGGAATATAATTGCAAATGATGTGAATTGATAATAGGAATTTAATTAGATTTTTCTAAAATTATTTGTCGTAATGTAAGAGACGAATAACTCGTTATAAGTTGAAATATAATGATGTTATGACATGATTGCATGCATAGAAGTGATTCTCGTTAGATGTAGATTGACGTCGTAAAATTTGAACGTAATCCGACAACTTTGAAAATCGCGTAAGAGACGAACTTTTAGTCGTAACTAATAATCGAGAAGTCGGATGAGAATTCTAATTTTGAAATTATTGTTTATGATGGAATTTAGAACAACTTTGTAGTTGACGTCATAAGCTTTCGAGTTGTTATAATATGAGCTATAGTTATGGTCGAGAACTAGAACGCGTTTTGAATAATTTGTTGGTTTAGTAATTGTTAGTTGAAAGCCGATGTTTAGAACGTCGTGCTTTTGAGCGAGTTTTGAGAAGGAGTTCGTCACGTACGGAAGTACATGATCACTGCCTTGAGGGCCCAGTTTCCAAAGAAATCGAATTCGAGAACTTAGAACGAACCTAAGACGTTATACGTCGAACCTATCGAGCAATTAGGGTTTTCGCGGCAGTTTTGCGACCCCGCCGGAAACTGTAATAACTTTTAGCTCGTTTATTGGATTTGCGATCCGTAAATTGGAGCGTAAACTAGACATCCCAATCTTTCCAGTGGTACAGGGCTCATTGCCTGTTTCCAAATCCTCTGTTCTGGAAAGCCTCCAGAGTTACTGGATTGCGTAGTGAAAATTCAGTTTCTTGCCTTCTAAGTTGTTTTGTTCGCAACTTAGTTTCTCTCGATCTTTTAAGCCGTATTATCTATCGAATATCTCCCTACTGACCCTAGAGTCAAGTACAAGGCCTTGAGTGATGAAAACCAGTCGAGATCCTATCTCTTATCCTTTCACTAAAGAAGTAATAAGCGAGAAATTTTCATAAGTCGTTTAAGAAACTAAAACGTAAATCGTCTAAGTTGATTCTTTCCAACTTAGCTTCTTTTAATCTTTAAAGTCGTATTAAGTTACCGACTACCCTCTCTACTGACCTAAGAGTCGAGTATGAGATCTTCCGAGTTCTAACGAGATTTGTTCGAGTCTCGTTCCCGTTTAAGTAAAACGAACCTAGTACGCGTGCAAATGCCTAAAGAATGAAACAACTAAAACTTATTTCGATTCTCTTTGATCGATTATCTTTTACGATACGTTTTTGAGTATTATTATTTTACGATGAAGGAGGAAGCCAACAGTAAAGACAGGACGGAAGATCCGAAGATTGGAAGCTAGTGCTTTTAAGTTCTGTAAATCGAGGTGGGCTTTTATATACAAATAAAACGAGCAATGCTCGGAAAATCTTTCTTTATCGCTTTGATATCTGTGTTTTCAAAGTGATATTATGGCATGAACTGTTTTACGTTTTATGTGAGTTCTCTTGTACCTATCTGAGTCAACATTCGTGTCTTCCAGATTTAGAGTTAATCTATCTAGGTTAACTAACGATCGGCTCTAAGTTAGCTGCTAAGTGCTTTCCAGAGTTAGTGCACTTTGTAACCTGTGGTGTATGTGATATCCTGTTGAGGGGTATCAGCCACGGTGAATTAGAATTGGTCAAGATTGAACATAGCATACCAGAAAATGCTCGGCCGAGTAAATTGTGAAAATAAGTCAGAAAATGTTTAGTAGACACGGATTCTTTCAATTAAACTCCGATGTGCTACGATTATGAAATGCCATATTTATCTATACTTATGATTATGATTTTGGCATCGTGCCCACTAATACGTTTGTACTTAACCCTGCATTGTTTTCTAAATGTGCAGGTTGAAGCGACGGTGAGCGGCGACGGTTGATGTTGAGTTAAAGGATAGGATGCTTAGTTAGAACCCTTCCGCTGCTAAACTCTGAATAATCTTTTGAGATGTATCTTTTGAACAATACACTGTAGTTTAAGTCTGTAAATATGAACTTAGTATCTTCTGTGTACTTTTGTCGAGTAATCACTTGTGATTAACTCTTTCTTATTTATATTTAAGTCTTGGTCATGGTTTATCGATGCCTTTCATGTATGTTTAGTCAGTTAGCCCCCTTCTTCCCCGCTTCTTTAATCCAACCCCAGTCGCACTCCGGCTTCTGCCGTCCCTCGGAATTTGGGGCTGTGACAGAGTGGTATCAGAGCAGTCCTTCCTGCTCTGGTCGTGAGTCATTCTTTTAGTATCAGTCATTCTTTTAGTAATACAACATAGTAGTATCTTCTGAGTCAATCTTCTAGTACGAGTTAGTATGAGTCATTCCTTCTAGTAACGTCACCAAGTAAAATTCGTATACAAGTCTTCCTTCGAGAAATAGTATAGAGTATTCGTTTGTACTCTATATCGAGTCTTCTTTCAAGTTGTGAGACACGGTATTTGTATATACTCTGGATTAGAGTCGTCTTTCCAAGTATGAGATAAGAGTTAGACTATGATGCTAAGATTGAGAACGTAGATGTCAACTCAACCGCCCGCTACGTCAACTCAACAAGGAAAAGTGAAAGAATTTTATAATGATATTTCTTTTAAATAAGAAATTTATTGATCAAGTATTCAATAAAGATTGAGAATGAGAATGAGTTATGTTTAAAAATAAGAATTTTTCAGAAGTATAATTTTTATACTCTACGTGATTATGCGATAGTACAAGTACTATCTTATGTGCAATTATTTGCGCAATGATTTCCCTTTTATGAAAAATTATGCGGATACGAGAATATAGTCGGATTTTAGGGATTTTTCCCGGTTCAATGAGAACGTAGACTTGAAACCTAAGAACTTTCCGGTTCTTCGAGAACTTAGACGTTTTTAAGAAACATTATTTTGGGAATGATTTCGAAAGGAGATCCCCATCGCGAGAAGGACTTCTACGGATGAATGTCACGTGCGATTAGTGATATAAATAAAGATTCGGCAAGGTCGAACTTGTTTTCTAAGAATTTCCTGCGGGAAAATAAATAAAAATGATTAAATAAATCGTGTAAGTACTCGAAGGGAGCAATTAGACGTTTGAGAAGTTTTCGGCTTCAAGTTAAGAAAGATGTGAACGAGACGACGAAGATTGAGTAAATTGGAATCAAAGTTAAACGAAATAAATGAACGTTACTTACGTGTAAGTAATGTAAATGACGTCTTTTCGTGACACGTCATCTCTTTTTCTTCTCGTTTCGTGTTTCATTAGAGTTCGCCTCGATCGAACTCTACGAAGTAAAATCGTATAATTTATTAGGAGTCGAGCGCGAAGCTTGATTAAATTTCTCTATCAATCGCCCGATTCCAGCGACGACAACTGGAACTTAGTTTTCCAGGAAATTATTCTTAAGTTATATTTTGTTTTTCTTATGGAATTTAACTCCATATTTCGTCTTGAGCGACGACCACAACTAGTACGAATACCAAGAGTCGTAAATGACAAATTCTTTGTGAATGGATGTTACTTTTGAATAAGTGGCATGAACAAAGTAAATCTACCTTGTTTTAATAAGTGAAAGTCATTAAAAATTAATGAGTTGAGAAAGAAAAGAAGAATTAAAATGAACAAGTACAAATTTAGTAAAATAAAGAATGAAAATAAAATCTTAAATTCTTTTAATTATGTGTTGTTTAAGTGCAATTTCTTGAATTGCTAGAAGTCTTAATAAGTGTTGTCTTTAGTGGTGATGTTACAATTGAATAAGGAATGTTCACTTTGTGAATTAAGAATTTTGTTGATATAAGTTATGTTTTCCCTACCTGTTACTGATCCGTGTTTCCTTAAAACTTTGTAGGATGGCTAGGATTCGTGTCACGGCTCGGAAGAGCCAGCCGTTGGCCTTGTGCGGGCGCACCATAGTGGATATGCTACAGGACGAGTACTACGAGTTTGAGGCGGACTATGGAGAGGAAGACGTAGGACAGATTGTGAGCAACTTCTCTTCAGCTTACTACCCAGTACGACACTTGATACGGGAGAGTTAGGCGATCTCAGACCTGATCGTTCACTTACCGAGAGGAGTGGTGCGGCTGGGCGCATCGGGTAGCTTGGTACTTTTTAGGGATCCTTGGAGACGACACTGAGCCGACCGGCAACTACGCCGGGTTTGCCTTGTTTGTACACCAGAGGTTCTTCGAGAGCAGGTTCATGTTCCCTGTTCCTTTTGAGCCGCACCTTCCCTACAACCACTTTCCAGCCGAGACAGAGATTGAGCAGCTTGACTTAGACCCGGAGTTCTCAGCTTTGTTGGAGTTGCCACCAGACGGGATACTAGTTGAGGAGTCTGACGCTGAGCTAGAGCAGCCAAAGGAGGAGGAGACAGTAGTTACACCAGAGTCGCCACCAGTGGGGCAGCAGATCGAGGAGTTGATCCCCGGGCCGGGATTCGTGGAGATCGACGCCGAGACTGCTGAGTTGTTGGGTTTGCCTTCACGGTGGGTACTAGACGTTTGTACTAGAGTTTTGGGACCGTCGGAGACGAGACTTCACAGGGAGGAGCTAGACTGCCAAGGGATCGACGCGGAGCTTGCCACCATGTTAGAGCTGCGTTCTCCACTTACGCCACTAAAGGAGATCTGCGCGAAGTGGGGAGTAGTCCGACCGCAGGTGGAGCCAGGATCGTCCAGGGTTCGTTCTAGGGAGGAGTTTGAGTCGGGTTCAGGTCCAGTATCCGAGCACCTTCTTCCCCTGAAGAAGCGTGCTGTAGAGGTCTGCGAGGACTACTTGGTTTCCGACCTGGAGGAGACCGTTTCAGAGGCACCGTCACCCGCTTTGTTTACACTTCCTGACGGCTCGACTTTGAGGGAGGATGAGACACTTCAGCTGGTTTTTGGTTCGGAGTCTGAGGAGGAGGACCTGGAGAAGGATCTGGAGGAGGACCCTGAGGAGGACCCGGACGAGGATCTGGAGGAGGACCCAGAAGGGGGTTGTTAAGGTAGACAGTAGGGGTTAGTTTTTGGTACTCGACTGCAGTTTAGTCGAGCAGAGCATTGTAGACGCGGGTAAATATTAGCAGTAGTAGCTTTTTGTCCTGTATAGAGTCGGATCAGTAACTAGTTAGTTTTGTAGTACTCTAGCGGATACGAAATTTTATGAATCGTTTCCGTTTTAGTACTTCTAGTAGGTACGGAGTGCAGCTTGTTAGTGCACCCGGTAAATAGTAGGCAGTCAGCCTAGTTTAGACTAGTAATAGTCTAACCCTTTTTGTATAAGTTCCCGTTGGAGGCAGAATTAATATTCTTTTTGATGTATATATATATACATGACCCGTGAAGAGGGTTTTTAATCAAGAAAATCTTATGATCGAGTAATTAAAATCAGAATTAAATGAACTCGTGTAACGAGGAAATGAGTTTAACTTAAAGTTAAAAGATTAATGAAGTTAATATCAAAATTTGTTCGATATGTTGTTCTGTGAACTTGTTTAAGTTGAGAACGAGCTAAGTAAGTGCTGAGTGTAATTAACAGAAGAGAACTAATGAGAATTTCAATTTTTCCTTAGACTAAAGAAAATGCCGCCAAGAAATGTAACAACAGGAGAGGTCGAGGACCTGGAAGGCCGAGAGGACGTGGTAGACGTCAGCCAGAAAACAACCAAGAACAGGAATATGAGCGGAATATCACCCCATCCCCAACTCCATCCCCATCTCCACCCCGTCACCATCACCACCACCTCCACCACCGCCCCGTAGAGATATGAGGATCTTTCCTCAAGAGGAACCCTCCACTGTTTAATGGAACTGGTAGCCCTAGCGATGCTGAGCTATGGGTGAGTCGACTGAGAAAATTTTCAAGCTCCTCAGATGCACTGATGAGGAGAGAAATGTGTGTCGCATTAACTAACGGGATCGGCATATTACTGGTGGGAAGCAGACAAAGGTGATACCTGCAGAGCATCTGGCTCGTTTTTCATGGGAAGAGTTTAAGGAGATCTTCTTTGACAAGTACGTCCCCAAGACGTATAGGGCACAGAAGGAGGCCGAATTTTATAATCTGAAGCAGGGAAAGCTGACTGTGACGGAATATGACGCCAAGTTCTGCGAGTTGTCGAGGTATGCGCCGACATTGGTCGACACTGAGGAAAAGTTGTCCAAGAAATTTCAGGGAGGTTTAAGACATGAGTTAGGAATTGCTTTGGCTAGTCATGGAGGACTAGGCTATACAGACATACTGGGAAGAGCACTGGAAATGGAGGCCGTCGTGCCTGATGAGAAAAAGATTGTACCAACTGCGTCAGCACCAGCGCAGAGTCAGAACCGGGCTACTACAACAACAATAGTAGCAACTACCAAGGGAAGATGAAATGGAACGGAGGAGGTAGCGGAGGCTACAGTCAGGGTTACAACAACCAGGGAGGTCAGAAAAGGGGCTATCAGCACCTGGCAACAACAACAACAACACAACAACAATGGCAAGAGGCCGTGGCAGGGAAACAACCAATCGGGGTTGTTCATTCAGGGAATAAGCAGAACTCGCCATGGAAGGGAATAATCAGCAAATCAGCCGCAGGGGCAACAGAAATTTTAACCAGGGAGCGAATAACCAGGGAGGGTTACCATCCCTGTCTGCCCGAAATGCAACCGAGCCCATCCTGGAGTCTGCCAGATAGGCACCCCTAACAGTTTCAACTGTGGACAGAAGGGGCACATGAAAAAGGACTGCCCGAAGCCGCTTCAAGCGTACCTCTCCTAGCCATCCAAGCACAGCAGCAGCCGCCATGAACCAGCAGCAGTTTCAGCACATGCATAGCAGCAACAGAATGCGAGGGCATGCGCTATCAAATAGGGTGGCCAGCACAAGGAAAAGGCAATCTCGCAGGTATGGGAAAACTCCACAACATCCCATTAAGATATGTTTGATACTGGCGCATCGCATTCTTTCATTGCTGGCTCGTGTGCCGATAACTTAGACTTAATACCTTAAGAGCTGAACACCCTATGAGAACCCCTTCAGGAGAGATCACTACTTCCACGCATGTTTGCTCTAACCTAGAACTAGAAATCGGAACTCTTAAGGTTAGAGCGACAATTTAAATGTTATGATAATGTGGGACGTAGATATAATTAGGATGGATTGGTTGTCAGAGAATTACGCTACAATTCTCTGCAACGAGAGAAAAATCTCTTTTAAAGCCCCGGGTAAAGAACCAACCGAATTCCACGGAATTTCATGGGTAGAGGCGTACCAATTATATCAGCCCTTCAAGCCACCAAACTCATGAAAAGAAAGGTACCACAACCTATCTTGTGTACCTAGTGGAGAGCCAGGAGCCGAGAAGACCATTCAGGACGTAAAAGTCGTGAATGAATATGAAGATGTTTTTCCAGAAGTGCTACCAGGATTGCCACCAGATCGTCATGTGGACTTCACGATCGATTTAGAACCAGGAGCAGCTCCTAAGTCTAAGCCCCTTACAGAATGGCACCGAAGGAACTGGAAGAGCTCAAAATCCAGCTACAGGAATTACTAGACCTTGGTTTATCAGGCCAAGCGTCTCACCTTGGGGAGCACCCGTGCTTTTTGTTAGGAAGAAGGACGGATCGATGAGAATGTGCATAGATTACAGAGAACTGAACAAGATAACGCTCAAGAAAAATATCCTTTGCCAAGGATCGAGGATCTGTTCGACCACTCAAGGGTGCAGGAGTCTTCTCCAAGATAGATTTGAGGTCAGGGTATCATCAGCTCAAGATCAAACCTGAAGATGTACCGAAGACCGCTTTAGAACCCATTATGGCCATTACGAACTAGTAATGCCATTTGGTTTAACCAACGCTCCAGCCGTATTCATGGACCTTATGAATAGAGTCTTCCACCCCTACTTGGACAAATTTGTTTAGTATTCATGACGACATCCTCGTTTACTCTAAGAATGAGACGGAGCACGAGGAACATCTACGGATAGTGTTGGAAACACTAAGAGCCGAGAAACTCTACTCCAAATTCAGTAAATGCGAATTTTGGCTGAAGGAAGTAATGTTCCTTGGACACATAGTATCGGCAGAAGGAATCAAGGTGGATCCAGCCAAGGTAGAAGCAGTGCACAACTGGAAGTCGCCAACAAGTCAGAACGAGATCAGAAGTTTCTTGGGTTTAGCCGGTTATTACAGAAGGTTTATTGAGGGATTCTCTACGATCGCTCGCCCGATGACGCAGCTACTCAGGAAGGATACCAAATTAAATGGACGGATGAGTGTGAGAAGAGTTTCCAAACTCTTAAGGAGAAGTTAACTACAGCACCAGTACTAGCACTTCCAGACAGAAAAAGAATATGTGGTTTACACTGATGCATCGAAAAATGGATTAGGTTGTGTCTTGATGCAAGACGGACGAGTGATAGCTTATGCTTCACGACAACTTCGACCTCACGAAGTTGAGTACCCAACCCATGATTTGGAACTCGCAGCCGTAGTGCATGCGTTGAAGATTTGGAGACACCATCTCTATGGTGTAAGAGTTGAGATTTACCGATCACAAGAGCCTGAAGTACTTTTTCGAGCAGAAGGAACTGAATATGAGGCAAAGGAGATGGCTCGAATTAGTCAAAGATTATGACTGTGGAATTAACTACCATCCAGGAAAGGCTAATGTGGTAGCAGACGCATTGAGTCGCAAGGCTCCAACGAAGTTAGGATGTCTTTTTGTAGAAGAAGGAACTTTAGTACGAGAATTCGAGATGATGGACATCAGGTGCTTGACACGCCAGCTACGATAACAAGTCAGATCGCAGCATTGGAAGCTACGCCAGATTTGAGAGAAAGGATCATCAATGCTCAGAGAAAGGACGATCAATGGAAGTTGCGAGTGAAGATAAGAACAGAAAACCAGAAGGATATTCTGAAGCTCCAGACAATGCAATACTTTTTGAAGGCAGGATTTGTATTCCTGACGACGACAGCAATTTGAAGAACGAGATCTTGAGTGAGGCTCACGATACGCCTTACACAGCACATCCAGGAAGTACGAAGATGTACCAAGATTTGAGAAGAAACTTTTGGTGGAACGGAATGAAACGAGACGTTGCCTCGTTTGTAGAAAGATGCCTAGCATGTCACAAGTCAAGGCTTTACACCGACGACCGTATGGATTGCTACAACCGTTGGATGTCCCAGATTGGAAATGGGAAGGCATAGCTATGGACTTTGTCACAGGCTTGCCTAAGTCGAGAAGAGGAAACACAGCAATTTGGGTGATAATAGATAGGCTTACGAAGTCAGCACACTTCTTACCGATTAAGATTACATATGGATCAGAGAAACTAGCTCAGTTGTATGTAGAGAGATTGTACGTCTGCATGGAATCGAAGGTCATCATTTCAGACAGAGATGCCAAGTTTACCTCGAGATTTTGGATGACGATGCAGAAAGAGTTGGGAACAGAGCTTAATTTCAGTACAACATTTCACCCACAGACAGATGGGCAGTCAGAGAGAACGATTCAGATTTTGGTCGATATGTTGAGGACAGTAGTTTTGGACCGAGGCGCGAATTGGGAAGAAATTCTACACTTAGTCGAATTCGCTTACAACAATCGCTTCAGGCCACGATAGGAACGGCGCCGTTTGAGGCTTTGTATGGGAGGAAATGTAGATCGCCACTTTATTGGGACGAAGTAGGCGAGAGAAAGAACCTAGGCCCAGATGCGATAATGAGATGATTGAGATAGTTCGACAGATTCGAGATAGAATGAAAGAAGCACAGAGCGACAGAAGTCTTATGCCGACGATCGTCGAACAACCTTGAGTTTGAATAGGAGATAAAGTTTTCTTAAGATATCCCCGACCAAAGGAATCCTTAGGTTCGGAGTTAAGGGTAAGCTAAGACCCAGGTTTATAGGACCTTATGAAATCCTCGAGAGAATAGGACCCGTCGCTTATAGATTGGCCTTGCCGCCAAGTCTAGGAAGCGTTCATAATGTTTTCACGTTTCTCAGTTGAGAAAATATGTTTACGATCCTAAGCACGTCATTAGTCAGCAAGACGTAGTTCTTGAATCTGACCTAAGCTATGAAGAGAAGCCGATATCGATTCTGGATAGAAAAGTTCAAGAATTAAGAACCAAATCGATACCGATTGTTAAAGTGCTTTGGAACCACCACAGGCAAGAAGAAGCCACGTGGGAACTCGAGGAGAAGATGAAGGAGCGATATCCTCATCTTTTTGCAGAAGGTATGCAAATTTCGGGACAAAATTTTTGTAAGGGGGGTAGGATGTAATGCCCCGTATATTCCTTACGTTCTTAAAATTTTAAAGTTAATTAAATAAATGGCTTTGCACGCCTAAGTTTACGATTTTGAATTCTAAGACTAACGGTCGAATCCGTTTCTGAAAATAAATTACGGAGTCAGCTAGACGACTACTGTATTTAGGTTAGCGCGTACGAAAAGTTTTTAGTTCGTGAACTCAGAACGGAAAATCGTCTGATTTTTACATTCACGAAATCGCGATACGAACTCGCCCGAGAAAGTTCGTTTTTATGATTTTCCGGCGAAACTCGGACTGTGTCGTCCCGAGTTTTTGTCAAAATAAATTTTGTAAATTTATTTTCCGATTAAGCTTCGTACGTTAGAATTTGCGGTCAAATTGGATCGCGACGATTTTGTGCCGAGCGACGTTTTTCGTCGTTTGATTTTCGTAACGTCGGATCGCGCCAGAAAAGCGTGTATTTCCCTCTCCCTCACCCTCATG
Organism: Schizonepeta tenuifolia; assembly: GCA_029490685.1. NCBI lineage: Eukaryota > Viridiplantae > Streptophyta > Magnoliopsida > Lamiales > Lamiaceae > Schizonepeta > Schizonepeta tenuifolia. The sequence goes on from JANLIY010000151.1 coordinate 26,448, forward strand.
ACCGACCTTTACCTCTCTAATTGTTAGATTTTTATGTTTTATATTGTATTTTAGGGACACCTAATGTAATTCCTATTCACTACTTTACACCTCATTGTACCTTATACCATAAGTTGGCAATTAAAACATTATTTCTCCCTCCCATTACACACATATCGGCTGCACTCTTCACTCCCATCTCCTTCTTCATTTTTTTCCATCCTCCATTGAAGAGAAGCTCCAAGAACAAGAAGAAAATCACAAGTCCACATTCCTCCATTCAAACTTCATACTTCATTCATTAATTTTCAAGGTATTCACCTCCTCTTAACATCTATCCATCCACCCTTCTCTTCTTTTCTTTTTCATTTCTTGATCGAAAATTAGAGTATTGAATTAGATGAATTGATCTTGGAATAATGGAATTAGATGTATTAGATAGGATAATTAGGAATTAAAATTGATCGAAGACAAGAACCCTAATCTCTACTTGAGTACCGAAAATTTTAGGATAATAGTAGGATTTCTTGAAATCTTTAAATTGATGATTGATTCATGCTTAAGAGATGTTTAAGTAGTGGTTAGAACGAAGAGGAATCGAAAGCACTATGTTTTTGTGAAATTCAATTAGGGTTTGAGTTTGAATTTAGTGGTTTATGCATGTTAGTTGAAATTGGATTTGCAATTGATGAATTGTTGTTATAAGAGGTTGATTAGTGAATAAATATTGTTAATTGGAGAAGAAAAATCACCCCCTTAACATCTATAGGTATACCGAAATTTTAGTAAGAATTAGGGGTTTCCATGTATTGATGTTAATTGATGAATTGTTAATGGAATATAGTTGCAAATGATGTGAATTGATAATAGGAATTTAATTAGATTTTTCTAAAATTATACGTCGTAACGTAAGAGACGAATAACTCGTTATAAGTTTAAATATAATGATGTTATGACATGATTGCATGCATAGAAGTGATTCTCGTTAGATGTAGATTGACGTCGTAAAATTTGAACGGAATCCGACAATTTTGAAAATCGCGTAAGAGACGAACTTTTAGTCGTAACTAATAATCGAGAAGTCAGATGAGAAATCTAATTTTGATATTATTGTTTATGATGAAATTTAGAACAAATTTGTAGTTGACGTCATAAGCTTTCGAGTTGTTATAATATGAGCTATAGTTATAGTCGAGAACTAGAACGCGTTTTGAATAATTTGTTGGTTTAGTAATTGTTAGTTGAAAGCCGATGTTTAGAACGTCGTGCTTTTGAGCGAGTTTTGAGAAGGAGTTCGTCACGTACGGAAGTACATGATGACTGCCTTGAGGGCCCAGTTTCCAAAGAAATCGAATTCGAGAACTTAGAACGAACTTAAGACGTTATACGTCGAACCTATCGAGCAATTAGGGTTTTCGCGGCAGTTTTGCGACCCTCGCCGGAAACTGTAATAACTTTTAGCTCGTTTATCGGATTTGGGATCCGTAAATTGGAGTGTAAACTAGACATCCCAATCTTTCCAATGGTACAGGGTTCATCCTCTGTTTCCAAATCCTTTGTTCTGGACAGCCTCCAGAGTTACTGGATTGCGCAGTGAAAATTCAGTTTCTTGCCTTCTAAGTTGTTTTGTTCGCAACTTAGTTTCTCTCGATCTTTTAAGCCGTATTATCTATCGAATATCTCCCTACTGACCCTAGAGTCAAGTACAGGGCCTTGAGTGATGAAAACCAGTCGAGATCCTATCTCTTATCCTTTCACTAAAGAAGTAATAAGCGAGAAATTTTCATAAGTCGTTTAAGAAACTAAAACGTAAATCGTCTAAGTTGATTCTTTCCAACTTAGCTTCTTATAATCTTTAAAGTCATATTAAGTTACCGACTACCCTCTCTACTGATCTAAGAGTCGAGTATGAGATCTTCTGAGTTCTAATGAGATTTGTTCGAGTCTCGTTCCTGTTTAAGTAAAACGAACCTAGTACGCATGCAAATGCCTAAAGAATGAAACAACTAAAACTTATTTCAATTCTCTTTAATCGATTATCTTTTACGATCCGTTTTTGAGTATTATTATTTTACGATGTAGGAGGAAGCCAACAGTAAAGACAGGACGGAAGATCCGAAGATTGGAAGCTAGTTCTTTTAAGTTCTGTAAATTGAGGTGGGCTTTTATATACAAATAAAACGAGCAATGCTCGGAAAATCTTTCTTTATCGCTTTGATATCTGTGTTTTAAAATTATATTATGGCATGAACTGTTTTACGTTTTATGTGAGTTCTCTTGTACCTATCTGAGTCAACATTCGTGTTTTCCAGATTTAGAGTTAATCTATCTAGGTTAACTAACGATCGGCTCTGAGTTAGCTGCTAAGTGCTTTCCAGAGTTAGTGCACTTTGTAACCTGTGGTGTATGTGATATCCTGTTGAGAGGTATCAGCCACGGTGAATTAGAATTGGTCAAGATTGAACATAGCATACCAGAAAATGCTCGGCCGAGTAAATTGTGAAAATAAGTCAGAAAATGTTTAGTAGACACGAATTCTTTCAATAAAACTCCGATGTGCTACGATTATGAAATGCCATATTTATCTATACTTATGATTATGATTTCAGCATCGTGCCCACTAAGTACGTTTGTACTTAGCCCTGCATTGTTTTCTAATGTGCAGGTTGAAGCGACGGTGAGCGGCGACGGTTGATGTTGAGTTAAAGGATAGGATGCTTTGTTAGAACCCTTCCGCTGCTAAACTCTGAATAATCTTTTGAGATGTATCTTTTGAACAATACACTGTAGTTTAAGTCTGTAAATATGAACTTAGTATCTTCTGTGTACTTTTGTCGAGTAATCACTTGTGGTTAACTCTTTCTTATTTATATTTAAGTCTTGTTCATGGTTTATTGATGCCTTTCATGTATGTTTAGTCAGTTAGCCCCCTTCTTCCCCGCTTCTTTAATCCAACCCCAGTCGCACCCCGGCTTCTGCCGTCCCTCGGGATTTGGGGCTGTGACAAATGAAATGCCTGATTACCTATACTTATGATTATATTTTCGGCAATGTATCCACTAAGTACTATTGTACTTAGCCCTGAATATGTTTTCTAAATGTGCAGGTTGAAGCGACGGAAGCGGCGAGGGTTGAGTTAAGAGTTGTCGATAGGGAAGACTTTAGTATGTAGTTTAAAATTCCGCTGCCAAACTCTAGACTCACTTATGTAAACATGAATATCACTTTTGGTTTAAGTTCTGTACTTATAACTTAGAATCTTTTGAGATCTTGTTCGAGTGATCCTTCGAGATCAACTCTTTCTTTTGTTAATGAAGTCTTGTTCATAGAGATTATGCTGTCATTTATGTATGTCTATCCTTTCATCCCCTTTCTTCCCTGCTTCTTTAATCCAATCCCAGTCGCACCCCGGCTTCTGCCGTCCCTCGGGATTTGGGGCTGTGACAGAGTGGTATCAGAGCAATCGTTCTGCTCTGTATACGAGACATTTCCGTCTAACAAATCCTCGCCAAACACACCTTAGCGAGTCACTATACTTTTGTTAGATTTTTCTAAAACTTTATGTATATATATCAATGACTCACTATCTCTCTCTCCTTCCCCTCATTTCCGCCAACACACATACACATACTCTCTCTCTCTTTTCTTCTTCTTCCACCATTAAATCTTCAACTCCATGTTCTTCTCAAGTTCTTAAGTCTTCCATCTACCGATCAATTCCATATCCGAGTCCATATTACGCAAGGTAAGAACTTCGTCTCCAATATGAACCGAACAAAAGCTTTGTTTCCCTCTTTTTATTTTTTTCGAAAAACTTAAGGGATGAAATAGGAGGTTGGTCCTTGATCGATTCATGTTCTAGTATGCTTAGGAATAGATTCTACAGATTGAATCATGAAGAAAAATCACTCTCCTTCATTCTAGGTCATGACCGATTTTTAGGGAATTTTGGGGGTTTGATCGTAGCTCATTTTCTTTGACGTTTGATCGATAGATTAGTGTTCTACATGTTGCTAATTGACTCTATGAAATAATTTAGATTTTTCTAAAAATAAAATTTGAAACCTAAGAGACGAAGAATGCATGATTCGATATAGTAAACGTTATGATATGCTCGATTGATTAATAGAAATGAGATATGCAATGTATGAGGATGATTATATATTTAATTGGGATTTTTATAAAAATAAAACAAAAAATGTAAGAGACGAAGACGTGTCGATAAGTTAGAGCTCATTAATGTTTTCATAATATGATTTGCATGTAAGTAATGCTCGTTAGACGATAATCGTTGTTGTAAAATTTGAACGAAAACGGAGAACGTAAAATTTATAGTAAAAGACGAACGATCGATGATAAGTCGAAATTAGATAATGATATGAGGATGTGAATTACGTATTTAGGAATCCTGATAGATGATGATCATAATCGGAAAGTTAGAACGAATTCTAATAACGTCGGAAATTTCACAAGAGGCGAAGAATCGAACCTAAATATCGTTAGAAAAGACGAATAAGGAAAGTAGTTGGATATTAATGATCGTTATTGTTAAATGAACAAGTTTGTAGTTGACGACATGTTCATCCGAGTTATGAAATGATAAGTTATAGTTGTGAACGAGAAGTTAGAAATTATTTTGGTATAGTACTTGTTTAGTTTGAAAAGACGAGTTTTTAATCGTCGTGCTTATGATCAAGAAATGAAAAGGAGTTCATCACGTATGATGATACGTGTTGACTGCCTTGAGTCAGTATTTTCGTGAAAAATAAGGTGGAATAACATAAGTCGAACCTAGAAAACCGTGCGTCGATTTTATCGAGCATTAGGGTTTCACTCGGCAGTTTTAACGACCCTTCACGGAAACTGCATATCTTCTAGCGCGTTTATCGGAATTGAGATCCGTAAATTGGAGAGTAAACTAGACACCCGTACCTTTCTTTTGGTATAAGATTCGTCCCCTATTTCGAAATCCCCTGTTTTGTACAAACTTACTGATCTGTGCAGAATTGTTCAAAAGCTAGATTCTTAAGTTGAAATTCTTCTCAACTTGAACTCTTTCGATCTTTTAAGTCGTTTCAAGTCATTGACTACTTTCTTTCTACTAACCTAAGTGTCAAGTACAGAACCGAATGAGTGTCAAACGAGATATTTTCGTATCTCGTTTCTTGTTTAATTAAAAGAGTTTAGTTTAGCGTGCAGAGGCCTTAAAAGCTTAAAAACGTAAAAGACTAAATCGTTTTCGATTTCCGTTTTCATTTATCGTCTCGACGACTTATCAAAGTATGATTATTTACGATGAAGGAGGAAGTCAGCACAAGGACAGGACGTAAGATCAGAAGACGGAAGCATGTGTCTTAGTTCTGTATTCTATCGAGGTGGGCATTCTTTTATGTATGAAACAAAAGGAGCAATGCTCGAAAACCTTTCCTTTATCGCTTTGATAATTGTGTTTTCAAAATGATAATCATGGCATGAACTATTTGTTTTATGTGAGTTCTCTTGTACCTTATGAGTTAGCCAAAGGGGATAACTAAACGATCGGCTTTGAGTTAGTCAAAAGGGACTTTCCAAAGTTTAGTGTACACTGTAGTCTGTGGTGTATGTGGTATCCTGTTGAGGGGTAATAAGCCACGGTGAATTATGAATGGTCAAGATTGAACGTAACATTTATGAAAAATGCTTGTACAAGATAAGTTATGAAAATGAGAAAGAAAATGTTTAGTAGACACGGGAATTTGTTGAAAAACCCCGATGTGCTACGGAAATGAAATGCCTGATTATCTATACTTATGATTATATTTTCGGCAATGTGTCCACTAAGTATTATTGTACTTAGCCCTGCATATGTTTTCTAAATGTGCAGGTTGAAGCGACGGAAGCGGCGAGGGTTGAGTTAAGAGTTGTTGATAGGGAAGACTTTAGTATGTAGTTTAAAATTCCGCTGTCAAACTCTAGACTCACTTATGTAAATATGAATATCACTTTTGGTTTAAGTTCTGTACTTATAACTTAGAATCTTTTGAGATCTTGTTCGAGTGATCCTTCGAGATCAACTCTTTCTTTTGTTAATGAAGTCTTGTTCATAGAGATTATGCTGTCATTTATGTATGTCTATCCTTTCATCCCCTTTCTTCCCTGCTTCTTTAATCCAATCCCAGTCGCATCTCGGCTTCTGCCGTCCCTCGGGATTTGGGGCTGTGACACTATTATTCAAGTTTAAGTTATTGAATCGCATGATAAAACATTTCACTTCTCACATATATACTCCATCAAATTCAATTTGATTGAAATATCGCCAAAAAAAAGGCTTAAAATATTCAAACCACATATATAAATATTGAAGTCCAACGAATTTTTGTCATTTTTATCAGCTATCAGAAGACATACATGCCGAACATGAATGGATTTGTTCTTTTTAGGTTTATTTTCATTGACAATTAAGAATTTTCCTATTTTTCAGTTTAGATTATAGTCAGGTGGAATGTCATAATCTTTGATTAATTTCTACAAAACATTGTTTAGCGAAAGCAAAGTGTTAAAAAAAAAAGATGACATGAGAATGTTTCATGTTAATTAGTTGAGATAATTATTATTAATTTGGAGAATATGTGAAGGAAAGGACATAAGTGAAGGGTAATAGTTTTTTTTCCCCTCTCTTTTCTCTTAAACGTGTTGTTTATTTAAATTAAATGATGCATTCATCTCTGTTGAAATTCAAGTACTTTTTGGATAAGTCGTGCAATATATATATATATATAATATAATATAATATAAAACATAATTAGATTTTAATATAAGTAGTCATTTTTAGTCATCAATATGATCCATAACATAAATATATGTATGGTCAACTGTCCGATGACTATATAGTTGAGCTAATTACTTAAATAATTGAAATATCAATGAGATAGTTAATTATCTCATCTTATAGGATATATTATGAATTTGTAGGGGGATCATAATATAAAAACCTATAAATATATTAACAATAATAAAAACTTAAAATTTATTTATTTAACACGTGCATAAAAAATCAATGTAAATCTTAAAGGTTACCTCTTATATATTCATATACATAAAATAAGACTATGCTACGATGGAGGTAGGAAGGCTCCTTTAAATGTTTATATGTTTCCATATAAAAGGATAATCACACATTTAATTTATAATAGTATTTACTAACTAGAGAACTTATATAACAGGATGGAATATAATTAAAATTAATATATTATTTTCTCAATAAAAAATTAAAATTATAGTCAACGGGCTGCTTCATACCTAGAATTATGGGGGTAGATGGGCCGATTCAGTAACAATGATTCAATTTATATGTTTTGTAATTTTATGTTGAACTCATAATGTATGAAATTTAGAGTCACCTTTATTATCTATCATCAATATATTACTAAAATGAAAACGATTCTTGATTTGAAAAAATTCTATGTGGCACCCCTTATATTCCCCCATTCATATTTATCTAAATTCTCAAATTTTTGAGTTTTTAAATGTAAAATAATAGATTTTAAATATCTATACTAAAATTTTGTGTCCCACATCGGTTTCTCTATGAAACTTCACCAATTGAAAAACCTATAAATACCTAGAATCAATGTGTATTTTCTCATCTTTTGCTCCACCAGTTTTATTTGGCCAATTTATTTATTAATCGGCCGAATAAATAACTATATTTTATAGTTTAATAAATAACTATATTTTATAGTTTAATTTAATTTAATTTGGTCAATTTATTAATTGGCGGAATAGATTATTTTTTGTAGGAGTTTTATTTGGCCAATTTATTTATTCATCGGCCGAATAAATAACTTATATATTTTTATAGTTTAATTTAATTTAATTTGATCAATTTATTAATTGGCCGAATAGATAATTATTTTTATTAGGGAACTAATTTATTAGTTGACAGAATAAATGGTTCCAAAATAGTTTGGATAATTTATTGGTTAACCGAATTAAATTTGGAAATAGTCTAATATTTTTTTATTTAATTTGATAAAAAATAAGTAATTTCTAATTTCTCAATTAATTAGGTAGACGGGTCAATTTCCAACTGACGGGCACCTCAACTCGGGATCTCACTTGACACATTTTCATTCTTTATTCTTATTAATTTTAAAAATTTTATTTTATTCATTTTTTTCATGTATTTTCTAAAATCTAAAATCGTCATAAATTGTACATTTATAAATCAAAATCGTGGTCAACGGGTCAGAATTGTGCATTTATAAATTAAAATCGTGGTCAGCGGATCAATTCTGACTCGGAACCGTGGCGGTAGACGAGCTAATTCCCAACCGACACCGGATACATTTTTCATTTTATGTTTTTTTCCTCATGTATTTTCCAAAATCTATAATCGTTATCCATGAAATAATTTTTACATTATTTGTAGTTGGGTTTCCAGCTTTGCATAATTTATAATTTAAATTAACGAATATTACTATACGATTAAGGATGATAACGGATACTACAATCATTATTTTTTTTAAATTTTTGGATCTATATAAATTCTAAATAAATTTTATAAATTAAGCACTTATAAATCAGAGTCGTGGTCAGCGGGCCAGTTCCGACGCAGAACTGTGGCGGTAGACTAATATACGAATTTTTTTCAGAAAGGAACACAAATGACTAATTTTTTTAATCAGATTTTAAACAAGTACGAGTATATAATTTTAAAACAAGTTTGATAATCCTAAACACATCATCTCAAATTGTTTGATTAATCGTCTCTTTTGGAAAACGTAGAATATGTAGGAAAATTGACAGAAAAATTACTAACAATTTATCAACGAGTCAATTCCAACCAATAATCGTGCGCGTAGATGGGCCATGTCACAGCCCCAAATGCCGAGGGACGGCAAATTAAGCCGGGGTGCGACTAGGGATTGGATTAAAGAAGCAGGGAAGAAGGGGGAATAAAATAAGTAAACACAATAACTAAACCACAACTGATATCTATGGACAGACTTTATTAAAAGAAAGAGAGTCGACCTCGAAGGATCGCTTGACAGAGTTGTTCTCGAAAGAAACTAAATTCAAAGTACGGGACTTAGACCAAAAGAGATATACATTGACATAAAAAGAGTTTGGCAACGGAAAACGTAGAACTAGAACACTACTGTACTTCTCTATTCACAACCTCCTACTCAACCTCCGCCGCTCTCGTCACTAAACCTGCACATTTTATAAAACATATGCAGGGCTAAGTATAAACATACTTAGTGGGCACATTGCCGAAAACATATCATAATAGTATAGATTATTCAGGCATCTTAAAAGTAACGCATCGGGGTTTTTCATCAAATACCCGTGCCTACTAAACATTTTCTTTCTTTTCACAATAGCTTGTGCAAGCCTTTACTTGATATTACGTTAAACTTGCCCAACTTCTGTTTCAACGCTGGGGAAGAGTTAACTTCTTCCGCGCACGTTCTATTCACCATGGCTGGCTACCCCTCAACAGAGTACACACACCGGCTACCGTGTACACTAAACCCTGGAAAACCCTTACGGTTAACTCAGCGGTCCGATCGATTAGTTAAGCCCCTTTGGCTAACTCAGAAAGACACAAAAGAACCCACATAAAACAAATATTTTCATGCCTTGATAATCACTTTAAAACACAGTTATAAAGCGATAAGTAAACATTTTCGAGCATCACTCATTGATTTGATATAAAGAAAAGCCCACCTTAGGTGATTACAGAACTAAAACACGAGCTTCCGTCTTTTGTCTTCCATCCTGTCTTCTAAACTCGACTTCCTCCTTTGAACGTAAATAATCAAACTTTAATAAACGGTCAAGACGATAAAAGAAAAGGAAAACGAATTCGGTTTATGACTTTTAGGCCTTTGCACTTTAACTACATTCTTTTGATCAATGAATAAACGAGACTCGAACATATTTCGTTTAGAAACTAAATCGGTTCCTTACTCAATACTTAGGTCAGTTAATAACGGAAGTCGATAACTTATAACGACTTAGAAGTTCACAAGGAACGAAGTTAAAAAGATTTCAACTTGAGAAAATAGGTTTTGGAAAATTTCTGCACAAGGCAGTAACTCTGTAGTTTATACAGAACAGAATTCTGCGAAACAGGGGATGAAATTGGTACCAAAAGAAAGTTACGGATGCCTAGTTTACTGTCCAATTTACGGATATCGATTTCGTTAAGCGAGTAGAAAGTTATGACAGTTTCCGTAAAGGGTCGCAAAACAGTCCGCGTGAAACCCTAGGTGCTCGTACAATTCGACGCACGACTCCCTAGGTTCGATCAATGCTATACAACCTTTATGCTCACGAAATTATTATCTTTTTACAGTCATGACACATGTTCCTTTGTCGTGAATACTTCACGTCTCTTGATTAAAAAAACGACGAGCATTTCCTCATTTTTTTCAATTAATCAATTACTAGACCAAATTCCAATTCAATTTCCATTTCAAACTTCTAACTTTAATCTTCTAACTTCTATATTCATTTCTCGAATGGAAATATCGTCAACTACAATCTCGTTTATTAATCGACAACAAACACTAATATCAAATTAGTTTCCTTATTCGACTTTCCGATCGACAATTAAGCTCATTTCTTCATCTCTTACTTAAACTCAACTTTCTTAGAATTCGTTCAAACTTTCCAATAACGTTCATTAACTAATAAGATTAGCGAATATTCAAACCATAAACTTATATCATTATTCATACTAAACTTATCGACGATTCTTCGTCTCTTACTAGAAATTCAACATTCTCCGATTTCGCTCAAACTTTCCGATTATCAACAATAACTACTAAGATTTACTAATATGAAAACCATATACTCAAATTATTATCGAATCTTAACTAATCGTCGGTTCTTCGTCTCTTACTATTTCTATTTTATTTTTAGAAAAATTCAATAAAATTATATGTTCATCTACACACTTACTACATCTTATTTATCATATTACATCATCCAAATCATAACAATTACTACATCAAATCCCTACTTCTTTCTCTCTTACATTTTGGTTTCTATTTTTAGAAAAATCTCAATTAATTCCCACATCAATCTATCAATACATAGAACATAAATCCACAAACAAATCATCTAAAAATCGAACTTAACTTCACCTACAATTTTCTCATAATTTTTGGTATTCTCTAATTATTAAGGGGGGTTTTTTATTAAATTTCAACCACAGAAATCCAATTCTAAGCATGAAATAACATGTATTAATCATAGAACATCCTCCTACATCCCTTGAAATTTTCGAAAATAATTAAACTTGAAGGATTGAAATTTTGTTCGGTTCAATCTATAGAGGAAGCTCTTACCTTGACGATTATGTGATCGGATTCAAGATCGATCGGTAGATGAACAACTTGTGGAGCTTGAGAGCTTGAAGAAGAGCAACAATGGTGGATTGAAGAACAAAGAGAGAGAGAGAAGAGAGAGGGAGAGGTGGCGGTCATGAAGGGAGAAGAAAGAGAGAAAGTGATGAGGTGTTAGATAAATATAACGTAAAGTAGATAAAATCTAACAAGGGTGATGACTAACAACCCTAAGGTAGCGGTTTAGGGGAAGATATTTAGTCGAAATATCGCGTTTTACGGGTCTAATACGACGTTTATAAATTAAGAAATTATTTTCTTAGATGACTATATTTTTGACGAAATCTAATTCGACCACTAGATTAGAAATAAATCACTTACTCGGAAAGCATAATTTGATTTCCGAAATCTGATAAAAAGTCGGGATAAGACAGTCCAAAATTCGCCCGGAAAAATAATAAAAACTGATTTTCTCCGGTAGACTCGTATCGCAGAAAAAGTGAATATAAAGTCTGACGGTTTTTCGATCTGAGTTTTCGAACGAAAATTCTATCAGACGCGAAAACTCTAATACAGTAGTCGTTCAACCGATTTCTGGAATTTATTTTCAAAAACGGATTTCAACGCTAGTCTTAGAATTGAAAATCCTTAACTTAGGCGTGCAAAGCCTTAATTAATAATTAAATTTTTATTTCTCGTCGGAAGAAAATATATGGGGTATTACAGACCAAGTCAGTACTTGAGGGAAAACTTTTTTTAAATATATTATATAATTTTGAACTCATAAAATTAAGAATATTTATGGTCAACTTTTATCTTATATCATTGACTAACTAATTTTATGAATCACAATTATTCCACATAAAGTTTTGTAAAAAGGAAAAACTACCAAGTACATAGTGAAACAATTCTTTAAGTTCTATTCTCAGTTAAAAAAATTATTCTCGAAGCTGGTAAAAAAGAAAACGAATGTCATCATTTATTTTTCTATGAATATATTTGGAAGATGATTATTTATATAATACTACAATTTATAATTAAATTTTAGTTGATTAAATATTGTGTGAATATTTTGGAATATAATTATGTATATAATTAAATATTAATTTCAGGTAAAAAGAAAATAAATGTCATCATTAATTTTTTTGTGAATATATTTGGAAGATGATTATTTATATAATTTAAAATCAATATTGTAGTCAATAGGCCGGTTCCAGGTCGGAACCGTCGGGGTAGGCGGGATGATTGTGAAGCGGTGGTTTAACTTTTTTTTTTTTTCTTAATCTTGTGTTGAATTCATAATGTGGGATATTTGGGGTCACTTTCATCTTATAGACAATGTTAACATTTATAGTATTATTCGCTATCTATATATCTCTTCTCTCTCTCTCTCTCTCACTACCCGCACCTTCCCTTGCCTCTTTTTCTTTATAAAAAGCTAAAAAATTCAGCTTAAGAGTCGCTTTCAAAAATATATTTTTGCCCATATCGGTTTTGTAGAAGAACAGAGCTTTAACAATTATCGAAAGTAATGAGAATATATTAGTTAATTTTTAACAAACATAACTATATGAGTTTGAGACGTAAACATGTGGTAAAATTACCTTTTAATTGAATTTGAGATGTGTTCAAGGAATATAAATTCTAAGCGTGTTTAGTAGATTGCATAATCGAATTATTTAATGCTAAAATAATTAACAAATAATATATTTTTTTAATCTATCACATATTAGTACTATTTAATAATTTTATTAATTTTTATAATTTCTCGTCGATTTTCGACGGGTTATACGCTAGTTACTTTTAAACTTGGTTATGATCACGTGGAAAGTGAATAGTCACATATCAATTAGTTGTTGAATTATCTTTATCAATGATTTTTCTTATTATTTGTTAACCAACTCATGTTATCTCTCAATTTCAAAAAAAATAAGAAAAAGGAAATAAATGTATAAAGTAAATGAAAAGGAGGAGGGAAAAAAATAAGGCGTCCCCGTACTTTTAAAAATATGTTTAACTAATTTTCCGATATATCTGCCAAAATTTGTTATAACTATTTTGTGCATATCATGACTCTTCATATTTCAGATTAATTTTTAATATGAATATATATTATGACTCTTTGTGGAACAATTTTATCCAGTTCTTCCCTCTTATTTGTGATTAAAATTTTTCAAGTTGAAATATAGCTCTCTACTTTTTGGATCTCCTGGTAAGATTTCTTCGTGTTGACTGACTATTTTATATTGTTCAATACATAACATCGGCTGTTACTTATTTCTAAGTCTTCAATTAAAAGTAATTATAACAAAAGTTGAGACATCATATTACGGTAGGGGTTATATGCAATGATAATCTGATATCTAGTTGTTGTTTTTTTTTTTTTTTTTTTTTTTCTCTTTCTTATAGAGACACATCACAATACTAATTACTTTCTCTTGATCAGATAATGAGGGTGAGAGTGGTTACCTTTAAAACATATGTAAGAAATATAGGGCTGCTCGTGATTAATTATTCTATTTATTTGGACAAGATTCTTAAATCAAATTAGTTTTGGTGCTTCAAAAGTTATAAAACTGTGTAGCGGTGTAGCATTGTTCTTGTTGCTAGATCTCATTCTACCTATGAATTATTGTTTTGCTATATTGTTCTGGTTGAACTTCTTGGCTGAATAAGTTAGGGACTATCATTGTTATTCTGATTCCTTTATTTTCAAGTTGAATATGCTCAATAATGTAATAGTTGATATCAAAGATGATTGAGCTTCCAAATAATTAGGTTGAGTCCTAGACCTTGTGTGTCGTCATACCAACAAATATTTTGAAGATTACATAGGATTTAGGAAGTAACTGAAAATGAAATGAGACATCCCCTGACACATTGAACTTCATAATGTTAGTAGTTGTTTCTTTAAGATTGCTGGAAGTTTTGTTCTTGAGCTGTTGTATTGCATTCTTGCATTGAGATTGTAGTAAGTTCATCAACATGTATTTTGTGCTGCAATTATAAAATTACAGAACTAGGTTCATCTTGATGCATGGACCTTTAATGATGGTATTTAGTGTTCTTTCTTTAAGATTGATGTGGATATCATAACTACTTTTAATTATACAGTAATATGGCTAGAACAAGAGGAGGAGCTCATGGACCCAGAACATGTGGCAGACGTAGAGAACGTATCGTCCAACGTATTGATCCCTCCATTACATTAAATTCTGGTAAGCAAAAAGAAAACGTGACATATTACAAGTTCCTTTTTGTATTTATTATGTTTTAGCACATCATATATATGTCTAACTAATTCTTATTTTTTATGACTTTATCTAAAGAATCAACTACACGACCATCAGAACCACAAGTTGGTTAGTAAAATTAATAGTTATTATTGTTTCATCTTTATAAAATTTATCTTTGTAATCTATTCTCTATTTATTTGAAATGCAATATCAATAGCTATCACCCAATCAACTGCAAGTGGGACAGTGACCAATACAGAGTCAAGAAGGAGAAATTCTAATGTTCGTGGAATCACGTGTGGCAAAGGTGTTCGAAAAATAGTCAAAAGTGCCAAAGATAAATTGCACGTGGAGTTTGATTATGCAGTACGAAAGGCCATTTGTGATAATGCAGAAGCCTTCAATAATGAAATTGGCATAATTGTCCGCAACAATTTTAGCTTCCAGTACAAGGAATGGAGACTTGTGCCACAAGATATTAAGGCTACACATAATTGTTCACACATGTTGACATTTGTCTCATGTGTAGGTAAGTATCTATCGCCACACATAAGCATATTTTTACCCACATATACATGTGTGGCTAAAAGTTCAATTTTTTTGTAGTGAGGGGGGGGGGGGGGGGAGGGGGGCGGCGGCGCGGCAACAGGGCCGTTTAGAGGCGAGTGGCAACTCGCTACAATCCGAATCGGCCCCAGTACTCGGCGGAGCACAATGAGACGCAATTGTGTCACCACTGGTCCCGGGTCTGAAATTCTTGCGGTTTCTTCCACTCCATGTATGAGCATACAATGAATCAAGCTCCGGCTGGCACCACTGACGAGATGTTGCTCAACTTGACGCTCAATGAATAGGTGTCCCTCCAGGCAGTTGAAACATTTGGCCGCTTGGACGCTCATCAAGGATGTGTCCGACATGTTTAGATCTTAGGTGATGGTCCCGATACGAGTTACTGGTGTATGGGGGGGGGGGGGAAATACCCCAATTACAACTTTTTAAAACAACCTCCTAAAAAAATCTCAACCGAGTAAGGAAGCTCAGTTGGAATCACAACTGAGTAAAGACCACTCAGTTGGAAGTGAAGTGCTGTGCGGAATGTGGTGGAAATTAAACTCGTAAAACAACTCACGCTTTTATGCACGGTTGGTCAAAAACCAAAACAGTTGAGAATGCACAGATGCGGTTTGTATGCTGGTTAGTCAGTCAGTTGAGAATGCAAGAAATAACTGAATAAAGAAAAACACAAGCACACAGAGAATTAACGTGGTTCGGAGATAACACTCCTACGTCCACGGGGAGTTGTGAGTCCACACAACTCTGTCCAAGTTCTTCTGGACAAACCACTCAGCTTACGCGGGCTGAGCAACCGTTATGGATAAGTTTGCGGGTACTTATCAACCTTACAGTTTAGTTTTCGGGTACTAAACAACCTATCTACTCAATTGCGGGAAGAGTAGGGTCCTAAAACCTTTTCAGGTAAAAGATAAGATTCCAACTAACAGCTCGAACAAGAAGTGAGCCGAGATCTAACGCTCTATGAACTCTCAAAAAGTGATGTTCTCAAGGTTTGATCTAGAGACACAAAAACTAAGTCTAACACTCTAAAACTCTCAACAAGTGATGTTCTAAGAGGATAACTAGTTGTATGTAAGTGCAGATTGACTTTGCTCTTTTCTTGGATGTTTCTTCTTGCACTTGTTCGTCTCGCGTGTGTGTCTCGTTCTCTTATCTCTATCTCATATCATTCTCTGTGAATGAAGGCCTCTATTTATAGGCGGAGAGATTCAACTAGCCGTTGGAGGAGCTGTTGATCTCTGTTCTTTGAAAGCGATAGCTTGTCTCTCATCTCTGCAGACTTTCCGGATTTGGCATCTGAGCTCTTCTGCTTTCCATCTGAGACAGCCTTGTGTTGGGCCAAATGGGGTAATGACTGAACGGTCAAACCCTCACGTGACTTCCTTTTTGAAATTCAAATCTTAACAACAGACTTCCAACAGGGAGTGGTCGGTTAAGACTTTCGATCTTCAACTAACTTGTTCTTCAGCCGATGTTCTATCTGACTTGTAACAGCTGAACTCTCAGTTGACTTCAACTTCAAGCTGTTGATCTTCTTGGTTGAGTTCTACAACTGATGTTCTGAAACTGAACACTCAGTTGTCTTCCTTGTATCTAATCAGTTGGGTTTGAACGCTCAGATGACTTCCTTTTCATCTGATGTTCTCTTCCCTTTTACTGCTTCTCATCTGATGAACGCTCAGTTGTTTTCCTTACAACTGATGTTCTATCTCTTGAATGTGACTTCCCCCTTTTTCTTTTGGATACTTGACCATTGATCTGAACCTTGAACGTAGTTTCCTCCTTCTTGATTCTCATCTGATGAATGCTCAGGTGATGTTCTTATGTCTTCCCTCTTTTTGCATTCTGATGAAGTGAACGCTCAGTTGTCTGTCTTGCAACTGATGTTCTCTCTCTGAGTGAAGCCTTGTTGCCATCTTCAGCTGGAGACCTGTAAAGATAAAATCTTAACAATGCTCAAACAGCGAGCCTAACTGCTAACATTAGGTTCGGGCAACATCTACTCGGTTGGGGTCAGTTGGTTTTGGAATTCATCAAAACTCTTACTAATAAATTTCCCAACATTAGGTTTTAATTTTTTTTTAGTTCTTTCTTTGTTATTCCCATGCATTTTTATTAATGAAATTAGTTTTTATTAAATCTTAATTAATTTTAATTAAGTTAATTATTTTAATTAAATGTAGATTTTATTATTTAATTAAATGGGTGGGGAGAGCTCGTCGCTGCCACCACAACAAACTTGCATGCTCGCTGTGACCTAGAGGGCTTGCGAGCGCAAGTGGCGAACCCTCCGCTGGCCATAGTCTTATGGAGCTCCTGCGCGTGCGCTCTCTCTCTCTCTCACACACACACCCCCAAAAAAAACACCCCAATAGAATGCTCACAATCAGCCAAAAAAATGTACTAGTTTCCTGTTTTACCTCTACAAATTCACTGGATTTGGTATTTCATCGGACCTAACATGCATTAAATGAAGGGATAATTGCCAGTAAATTTTCAAACTCTTCAAGTTTTCGCGTTTTGCACCCGAGAAAAAAAATCTGTTTTACAATTTTCAAATTTTTAGTTTTGTCTGATTTTGCAACCTGACTTAATTTTCGGCAAATTTCGAGCTGACATAGCATCCGAGAAGCAGACGTGGACATAATTGAAATGAAGACGTTCTAGAACTATACTACCGACATCGTATTGAGGATAATTGAAGCAAAATTCGATTCATCTTATAAAAATTAATTGAGTGCTGCAAATGTGTAGCCGAAAGGGAAAGATATAACAACTCGTCGATTGAAATAAGAGAACCCACAAAGTTCATGGGTAGTTCGTCGTTGAATTCTTCGATTGAACGCAACCAAGGATTTCTGAGCATAAATTCATGCGGTATTGAAGACCTCTCACACTCTCGAAAATTTTGAGAGAAGATACCACTGATGTAGTTGCGGAGACAAGTCACATAAATATGTCCACGTCTGCTTCCCGGGTGCCATGTCAGCTCGAAATTCGCTAAAAATCGAGTTGAATTGCAAAATCAGGTGAAACCAAAAGATTGGAAATTGTGAGACGGATTTTTTTTCTAAGGTGCAAAACGCGACAACTCAAAGAGTTTGGAAATTTATAAACCATTAACCCTTAAATGAATTACTAAAGGAATCAATAGTAGAAGAAATGAAAGTATTTCATTTATAAGAGAATAGCAAAATTCAGTTTTACAATCAATGTAACAGTTCAAACTCTCAAACTCGCTTAGCTCAAGTATTTATAGAAACTACACGTAACCGACTCTCACCTACTCAACTCTTGCGCAGAAAGCAAGCTACGAAATAGGAAAATAACAACCACTAGATAACACGGATCCTCTCTACATTCGATGATCGAGAACACTCTTCTTTGTACTCTTGTGGCACGTCTCCCAACTCACATTCACGTACCATTCCCTCATTTTCACGTGTGGGCTGCTGCTGAGCTGGAGCATGCAAGCTTAGAGCTGGCTCATGCTCATGCATGCTCCTATACCCTACCCCCATCCCCCTCCCCCGGCAGATTGACATGTAAATCATACATCCCAATCTTGGAAAGACCTGCAAGAGATTTATTAAAGGGTACAGCCAATTGCAAGTGAGTAGAAACATGTAGAGGATTAACAAATCCATACTTAAACCGATCACGAACTATATGGTAATCGATTTCCAAATGCTTATACGCTCATGGAAGACTTGATTCTTAGAGATATGAATGGCAGACTGATTATCACAATACAAGGGAATATGAAGACATAATTATTGTTGAAAATCAGTAAAAGGTAAGAAATCCATACGAGCTCAAGCACGGTGGATCCAAGAGCTCTATACTCAGTTTAGGTAGAAGAAGCACCAAACAGTGGGTTGCTTCTTGCATTTCCAAGAAATCAAGGACTTTCCCAGAAAAATGCAATAGCCAGTAACATCTCCGAGTAAGAGAACAAGCCCCTTATCTCCATCTCCATAAGCAGTGATACCAAGATCAGAATCAACTGCATAGAATAATCCAAGAGAAGCACACCCTTTCAAATATTTTAGCACATGCATAGCTCGTGACCAATGATGTTCACATGGTTCAACAACAAATCGACTCAATTGTTGAACCACATAAGAAATGTCAAGTCTAGTAAGATTAAGATAATAACTGCCCCACCAATCTTCTATAATTCTCAGTCTCAGATAAACGAGGTGAAGAGTCCAGACTAAGCTGCATACCTTGAGGAATAAGAGTAGAGACTGACTTGCATCCAATCAAGCTAGCTCTCTCAATCAAATCAAGAATATACTTCCTTTGATTAAGCAAGTACTAGCACCACCTCGAATAATTTCCATGCTAAGGAAAACTTAACTTTAGTAAAGGCCTGATCTAGAAAGCTTTTCAAAGCTACAATTGATTGCTCATCAGGACTAGTTATTAGAACATCATCTACATAAACAAGCAAACAAATAAAGCTAGAACCAGAACCTTTAGTGAAGAGACAGTGTGATCACTAGAGGACTGAGTGAACCCATAAGTGAAGAGTTTTTGACAAAACTCAGCATTCTACTCTCTAGATGCTTGTTTAAGACCATACAAACTCTACACTAGTCTGCAAACTTGACCAGCTTGAGCCTTGTTATATCCCTGTGCCGAAGTATTTACCGGTTCTCCGGGGAAATATGTTGGTCTGGTGGCTGCATATATATTTCATCATGTAAAAATCCATCGAAAAATGAATTGTTAACATCAATTTGGTGTGGAGGCCAAGCAAAGCTTGTGGCAATAGCAATAAGAAATCTCACAGTAACCAACTTGGCAACATGAGAAAATACCTCGTGGTAATCAATACCAAATTGTTGCTTGTATCCCTTAGCAACCAAACAAGTTTTATATCTCTCCACACTACCATCAACCCTCAATTTCACTTTATACACCCGCGTACTTGGAACCAATAGTCTTCTTTCCTGCAGGCAAAAAAGTCAATTCCCAAGTATTATTCTGCTCCATTGTAGCTATCCATTCAGCTGATCTATTAGCTTTAGCAAAGGAGTTAGGTTCTTGAGCTTGATCCACATGAGCCAAGAAGACCCTATATGCATCTGTCAAGGCAGGAAAGACAAATAGGGAAAAGTATGTGGGATTAAGGAATCAATATTGTGAGAAATAAGACTAGAACAATTCACATTCCCATAAAATCTTGTATCCAAGCTGATGGTTTCCTAGGTCGAGTACCTCTTTTAATAGGAGCATATATAACCATAGAGTGTGAGCTATTATCTCGTTCCTGGAGATGCTGAATCAGAAGCTGTAGTGTCTTCAGGAACTAGATCATTATCATCTTCATCCAACAGTGACTCTAAAGAATTAAGAGTAGCTTCAATAGGTGTTGTGCGGCCGCACAAACATCTCCGACAAACGAATATTAGGTGCGACAAGGCTGGTGCTAACATTAAATCGTTCATCTACATTCATGCTCCATTTCTTACACAGTTTTCACTGTCAAACTTCTTTTTCTCCACTTCTCAATCCTCAAAATCCATTCTTTTTTAACAACTCTCGTAGATAATATTAACATTTCGGGATTAAAAAAATAGTAAATTATCATAAACAAAATGAATAATTCTCAAAGTAACAATCATCCAGATAAAATGTAATGATTGTCGTAAACAGAAGTATTTTTTTCAAAATAATTATTATTGCAAAAAAAGAGTAGCATTTGTTTGGATAAAAAGTAATAATTTTCGTAAATAAAAGTAATATTTTTCAAAGAAACATTTTTCGGGATAAAACTTAGCAATTGTCAAAACCAAAATATTTTATTAAAGTAACAATTGTTGTAAACAAAAGTAACACTTGTCGGGATAAAAAGTAATAATTGTCGTAAACAAAAGTAACATTTGTCAATATAAAAAGTAACAATTGCCGTAAACAAAAATAACATTTTTAAAAAATAGTATACTTATCATAAATAATATGCTCTATCCGTCCATGATATGGTTGCTACATTGTGGACGGCACGGGGTTTAAGAAAATGGTGGGTGGTAGTGGATAACAGTGAGTATTATTGTGATTGAAGTAAGAATATTTAACTTTATATTTCTCAGTACTTTTTTTTTCACCTAAAAAAAGTACTGAGAAATATAAGGTTAAATATAATGTGTTATGTAAGTCTTACTACTATAAATGGAAGTGACAACTATTTTGTGGACGGAATTAAATGACAAAAGTGACAACCATATCGTGGATAGAGGAAGTAATATTTTTCATAGTAACATTTGTTGTGATAAAAAGTAACAATTGTCATAAATAAAAAGAATATTTGTTTTTCAAAATAATAATAATTATAAATAAAAGTAATATTTTTAAAATAATTGTCGAAATAAAAAATTAACTATTGTCATAAGAAAAAGTAACGTTTTTCAAGGTAACAATTTTCGTAAACAAAAATGACATTTTCAAAGTAACATTTGTCGCGACGAAAAGTAATAATCATCGTAAATAAAAATAAAATTTACCACACAAATAAATTAACAAATTAGAATTATTTAAATGGTAAAGGAATAGACAAAAAAAAGGAGGTAGCACATGCTTCAGATATTAACAAGTGAACAAAAAAAAAAAAAAAGGAAAAAAAAGAAAAAAAAATATGAAAAACGGGACTCGTTCACGCATGCCTCCAGTGCAAAGAAGTATTAGGTGCGTTGGATAACCATTATTAGGCTAACAACTACCTTAATTTAAAGTGCCAATACATTTTATATATATAACAAAAACGAGTTAAAAGCACTAACTCCTCTCACCCGATATTCCCTCTCTTGCTTAGGCATTTGCACAAGTTTTATATATTGTTTAAAATTAAAAAAATAATATAAGTTATTTGAAATAGAGCAATAGTCGAATATAAGATGCTGAATTTGCTATATAGTAGAACAAAATCTTGTTGCTCTAGTATAGAGAAATGATTGGAGTCTTGGAGATGCTTTTAAGGACATCCCACCAAGCATGATTTTACTCGACACATAAAAATAAAAATCAAATTAAAACTAGGATGAAGAAATTAAATTTGTTGTAGAAAACAAAAGCATATTGACCATAATAATGGCCACTAAAATCGTAGTTTATCCGATCCTATGAAATATATGAAGCACAATTTATTTCGTAGGACCGGTGCATTTATTAAACAATCATTCTTTATATGAACAAGATATAGCATTCAGGTCCCTTATGGAATGATCTAGTGGTAAAAATGGGCGCTTGATATTGAAAGGTTTCGGGTTTGAACCCCATGACATGCCTCTATAGGTTGAGTCTGCCATATTTGTACTTGAAAAGTGTAGTTTACCTACCCTATGTGGTTTGCAGGTTATTACACAAGGGACGAGGGTTTACGTAGTGTGCACCGAAAGTAACAGCTCGGGTTCCCACGACATAAAAAAAAAATGGGTATACCATTCAAATTTTCAAATTAATTTGTGCCACAAAATCTTCATACATTCTATATACATAATTGATAAACAAAATCAAATGAAAATTACTCAAACACGGACGCATATTTCCTATTTTCTCAACTTAATTACGACTATCTTCTTAATTCTTATTCTTCTTTGTATATATACATCACTCTAGACAATGTGATATATCATTCTCCATTATCATATATTTATATGTCCCAAAAACTGGGATGGAATTGACATTGCAGTCCCTTCTAGCCAGTTTTGTGTTGTTTTTCTTGTCTGCAAAATCAGAACTATTTGAAAACATAAGTTCTATAAGAGATGGAGAATTAGCAACATGCAATTTGTTTAGTGGTGAATGGGTGTATAATTCTTCTTCGAATCCTCTTTATGACTCGTTGAGCTGTCCCTACATAGATTCTGTATTTGATTGTCTCAAATTCGGCCGTCCCGACAAACAATACCTCAAGTACTCATGAAAACCGAGCTCTTGCACCCTGCCTAGGTAAGATTGTTTGTTTTCGAAGTAATTATTACATACTCTCTCCGTCCACGATAAATGTGGTTCCATTTTTTTTACCGTCCACAATAAGTGTGGTCCAACAAAAAATGGACATGACTATTTACTTTTTTATCCTTAAAAATCTCTTTATTACCAAATAATATTGACTTAGTTGATTTTACACCACATATAACAAATA
>JANLIY010000152.1:0-49704 GCA_029490685.1 Schizonepeta tenuifolia
CTATAAACAGAAAACAATTTTTTAAAGACTACTAAACCTCAAAACGCACAAGGAAACAGAAAGAGGAATATCTTTGACTTGGATTATGCTTCTCAGTCACCTGAATAATCGTTTTCTTATTTTGACTATCTCGAGTAGTTGTTAGCTTTAAATGCAAGTTAAAGCTCTGTTATCAATCATATTTCAGAACTGGGTGGTGTTCAGGCAAGGAGTAGAAGGTGGATTTCAAGGCAGAACAAATAAGTTGGTTGATGGATGCTACTCTTTTTGGCAGGTAAGTGAAGATTCGAAGTATTTTAAATATGATCAAACACCATGGAAATAAAATAGACATTGTATTAAAACTGATATGAAATATTATACTGTAGAAATTATAAAGTATCTGATATATATACTCTCTTTACAGGGTGCAGTAGCTGCAATATTTCAAAGACTACATTTAACGGTAAATAAACAACTCGGCCTGCCAGATACCTTTGAATTTGACTGCAGAACGGAAAGTGGTAATGATTCTTCAGATACGGATGGAGAAGAATTATCCGAGGGGTCTGCTTCGCCAGTAGACATCTTGCAACCCGCGAAAGATGAAGGTACTCGTATGCTTGGATGCTGACTATTTTGTGTTCCGTTTACATAAATGAATGATATGTTCTTGTCATTCAGCACGTCTTACTCTCCTTTTACATACTTGTACTATTTTCTGTCTGTGATCCTCTTCACTTCCATTGACACAGAAAATGTTAGTACTTCTGCTGCAACGGGGTTGAATAATGGTTATGATTTTATCAAAAAACCCATAGGCATGAGACCTCTATTCAATAGCATGACTTTGCAGCAATACATACTTCTCTGCGCACAGGTACTTTCGATCCCTTACTGTGCACCCTATTTGTTACACGAAACTCAAGAATACATTGCTTTGAGAAAGAGATGAAACCTAATATTGTACAAATGTAGGAAAATATTACATTTTCAGTATTGGTTTTGTGTTTCTTCTGTACCATGTTAATGAGCGGAAGCTCAACTGCTGATCATACAGAGACTACTACTGCTATAGTTCTAGATACTCACACATATATAATATAACCTGACAAATACAAAAAGTACGAACCAATACTAAACAATATTCCGGAAATAGTTTTTGCATTTTGTAAATATGTTTCTTTTTGCAGGAGGAGGCGGGTTTCAGAGACAAGCCGGGGAAGCGGAGAGACCACTATCATACGTGCTACGTTCTCAGCGGACTCTCGATCTGCCAGCACTGCAACACAAGAGATGCAGAGACTCCACCTTTCTCTAGAGATGTGATGGGGCCTTATTCCAATTTGGTAGAACCTGTTCATCCTCTGCATAACATAGTTTTAGACAAATATTACGAAGCATATAACTTCTTCGCCAGAACGTAGGTGAATGATAGTAGTTTTTTGAGTATTTTAGTTGTATAATATTTTAATTTAGAAATAATTTTTTTTTTAAATATTGTAATTTATGGTGGCTACAGTTTTGAGATCACATATATTTTGTTCAGGTGTTTCGTACTGGTGGAAATTCCCCTTTGGATGAACTATTGGCAGACCAGTATTGGTTCATTTATAAGAAACTTGTAGTCTGTAAATTTTATTTTGCATGTGGGTTTAAGAGTTTTTTAATTTTTAGTTTTATCTCAAGATGGATTCCCACATCAAGCATTTCATGATTTACTTCTTCCCTACATTTTGCAGACAATTACATTTAATTTGTTTCAAAGAGAGAGAATCTCTTGTTTAGGCCACTTACTACGGGAGTCGTGGAGGGTGTCGAAGGGCAGTGTCGAAGCCTTCGACACACCCCCCCACTCGACATAGCCTATGTCGAGCCCATAGTGGGCGATCGACACACCCCTATGTCGAGGGGTGTGTCGATGGGTGTGTCGAAATTTCGACTCCCCCCTCGACTCCGAGCAGCAGCAAAATGGGGACACGCGGCGTGTCCCATTGGTCCAGTCCAATTTTTTTATTTTGTTTATTTTCTGATTACAAAATTAATAAAAAGCAACGGTTATATTTTTTTGTCTCCAACGTATATTTTGCTACCAGCAATGGCTATTCCCATTTTTTCCCTCTATATATCCCACCACACCACCACATCAATTCATCCATACCGCGACAGCCTTATGGAGGATATGATTGAAGAGATTTGGGCACGTTTTGGTCCACTCCGCGAGTAGTTGTTGTTTTTTTTTATTTCCTAATTATTGTATTTTTTTTTAGTTATTGTCTTTTTTTAAATTCAATAAAATTGTCATTTATTAATTTCTGAATTTAATTAAGTTATTTTTAATTATTTATTACAAATAAAAAAACAAAAAATAAAATATATTCAATCATTAGAATCACGCTTCCCAGTGCTTAGACCTAAGTCTTACTCAACCCCATTGTAGTGGAAAAATCAACCTATGTCTAACTAAATACCCGTAGTAAGTGCTTAGACCTAAGTGCTTAGACCTAAGTCTTACTCAACCCCATTTAACCCCGATCATTAAAATCACGCTTTCCAATACTTCAACCTAGGTCTAACTAAATACCCGTAGTAAGTGCTCTTATACATGCCAAAGGATATTCTCACTACAAAAAGAGAATCTTCTTTTTATAGCTTATTAAATTTGCATTATTGTTCTAAAAAAAAAAAAAAAAAATCATTATTTGGGAAGGTATGTCCTAAAATTGATGAAGAATATGGTAATGACGTTACAACGATAGTTGAATATTAAAATCTGTAAGAAAACCATACGAAAAAATGTTTTTGAAAAACATACAGTATTGGACTATTCTTTTGTCCTTTTTCTCCCGCTTCTAGCGTTAAATGGAATTTCGGAGACCTTTTCCATTAAATTTTCCAACTCCGTTAGATTAGGCGGTCTCACATCCTTTCTATCACCGTCAACTTTCTTCTTATTTTTTTTTATTTTTTTTTTATTTTAAAGAAATCATCTTTTGCTAATCAGTTCTAAAACAAAAATACAATTTCCAAAAGCAGACATGATTAATTAATTAGTCCGAAGAAAAAAAAAAAAAACAGCAAAATGAATGTACAAAAAAAAAATCTCGCCGTCCCACTATCAGTCCTTCCAAGCTCCAAACTGAAAGCCAGTTTTTAAAAATACTGCAAAACCAATTTCATTTCTTATTACATCAATCCACGCAAAGGAAAAATCTCAGATATTTGAAAATTTTCTTTATATGGAAAATCAAAATAGTAAACTGCCGCCGCCACCTGAAACTGACGCAGCTTCACCTCCGCCACCAGAATCTGCAAATCCCACCTCCTCTCCGCCCCAATCCAACTGCAACAACGGAGACGACCACATCTCCCTATCTTCTCCGCCGGACTCTTACTCATCGCCACTTCACTCCAAGCACAACAGCAGTGACCACATCTCGCTCTCTCCGCCGCCGGGAAACTCGCCGGCGCATTCCTCGGCCGCCTCCGACCACATCACGATCAATCACAGCCGCGGGTCCTCGCCGGAATTCGAGAAGCATCGGTTGCCGGAGAAAAGCTGCAGGCGCTTTCCTCGCTTGACTCTGAGTACATCACCTACGATCACCGCCGAGGCACCTCGCCGGAGAACGAAGACCCTCGGCCGCCTCCGGCGGTGGTGGTGAGGAAGGATGTGTACAAGGGGCCGGTGGAGGATAGGGTGGTGGTGGAGCCTATGGCCGTGGTGAGTAGGGCGGTGATGGAGGAGCCGAAGCTGGCGGATCCAGTCCCCGAGGTGGGTGACGGCGCCGGCAGAAGTAGGCGGCGGAGAGGTGGTCCGTCGCTGTCGATATTGAGGAGAGGGGAGAGAGAGAAGATGGTGAGGAAAGCTGCGTTGGGGTTTAGGGTTTTTGGATTCTTGTTTTGCTTGGTCTCATTTGCAGTAATGGCAGCTGATAGAAATCAAGGATGGGCTCTCGATTCATTTGATCGTTACAAAGAATTCAGGTAAAAAAAAAAAAAAAAATCAAACTTTTTCAATTTTTATTTTTATTTTTTGTATAAGAATAAAAATAAAATTGAAAAAGTTTGATTTTTTTTTTTTTTTTTACCTGAATTCTTTGTAACGATCAAATGAATCGAGAGCCCATCCTTGATTTCTATCAGCTGCCATTACTGCAAATGAGACCAAGCAAAACAAGAATCCAAAAACCCTAAACCCCAACGCAGCTTTCCTCACCATCTTCTCTCTCTCCCCTCTCCTCAATATCGACAGCGACGGACCACCTCTCCGCCGCCTACTTCTGCCGGCGCCGTCACCCACCTCGGGGACTGGATCCGCCAGCTTCGGCTCCTCCATCACCGCCCTACTCACCACGGCCATAGGCTCCACCACCACCCTATCCTCCACCGGCCCCTTGTACACATCCTTCCTCACCACCCCGCCGGAGGCGGCCGAGGGTCTTCGTTCTCCGGCGAGGTGCCTCGGCGGTGATCGTAGGTGATGTACTCAGAGTCAAGCGAGGAAAGCGCCTGCAGCTTCTTCTCGGCAACCGATGCTTCTCGAATTCCGGCGAGGACCCGCGGCTGTGATTGATCGTGATGTGGTCGGAGGCGGCCGAGGAATGCGCCGGCGAGTTTCCCGGCGGCGGAGAGAGCGAGATGTGGTCACTGCTGTTGTGCTTGGAGTGAAGTGGCGATGAGTAAGAGTCCGGCGGAGAAGATAGGGAGATGTGGTCGTCTCCGTTGTTGCAGTTGGATTGGGGCGGAGAGGAGGTGGGATTTGCAGATTCTGGTGGCGGAGGTGAAGCTGCGTCAGTTTCAGGTGGCGGCGGCAGTTTACTATTTTGATTTTCCATATAAAGAAAATTTTCAAATATCTGAGATTTTTCCTTTGCGTGGATTGATGTAATAAGAAATGAAATTGGTTTTGCAGTATTTTTAAAAACTGGCTTTCAGTTTGGAGCTTGGAAGGACTGATAGTGGGACGGCGAGATTTTTTTTTTTGTACATTCATTTTGCTGTTTTTCTTTTTTTTCTTCGGACTAATTAATTAATCATGTCTGCTTTTGGAAATTGTATTTTTGTTTTAGAACTGATTAGCAAAAGATGATTTCTTTAAAATAAAAAAAAAATAAAAAAAAATAAGAAGAAAGTTGACGGTGATAGAAAGGATGTGAGACCGCCTAATCTAACGGAGTTGGAAAATTTAATGGAAAAGGTCTCCGAAATTCCATTTAACGCTAGAAGCGGGAGAAAAAGGACAAAAGAATAGTCCAATACTGTATGTTTTTCAAAAACATTTTTTTCGTATGGTTTTCTTACAGATTTTAATATTCAACTATCGTTGTAACGTCATTACCATATTCTTCATCAATTTTAGGACATACCTTCCCAAATAATGATTTTTTTTTTATTTTTTTTAGAACAATAATGCAAATTTAATAAGCTATAAAAAGAAGATTCTCTTTTTGTAGTGAGAATATCCTTTGGCATGTATAAGAGCACTTACTACGGGTATTTAGTTAGACCTAGGTTGAAGTATTGGAAAGCGTGATTTTAATGATCGGGGTTAAATGGGGTTGAGTAAGACTTAGGTCTAAGCACTTAGGTCTAAGCACTTACTACGGGTATTTAGTTAGACATAGGTTGATTTTTCCACTACAATGGGGTTGAGTAAGACTTAGGTCTAAGCACTGGGAAGCGTGATTCTAATGATTGAATATATTTTATTTTGTTGTTTTTTTTTTTAATAAATATTATTAAAAATAACTTAATTAAATTCAGAAATTAATAAATGACAATTTTATTGAATTTAAAAAAGACAATAACTAAAAAAAATACAATAATTAGGAAATAATAAAAAAACAACAACTACTCGCGGAGTGGACCAAAACGTGCCCAAATCTCTTCAATCATATCCTCCATAAGGCTGTCGCGGTATGGATGAATTGATGTGGTGGTGTGGTGGGATATATAGAGGGAAAAAATGGGAATAGCCATTGCTGGTAGCAAAATATACGTTGGAGACAAAAAAATATAACCGTTGCTTTTTATTAATTTTGTAATCAGAAAATAAACAAAATAAAAAATTGGACTGGACCAATGGGACACGCCGCGTGTCCCATTTTGCTGCTGCTCGGAGTCGAGGGGGGAGTCGAAATTTCGACACACCCATCGACACACCCCTCGACATAGGGGTGTGTCGATCGCCCACTTATGGGCTCGACATAGGCTATGTCGAGTGGGGGGGTGTGTCGAAGGCTTCGACACTGCCCTTCGACACCCCTCCACGACTCCCGTAGTAAGTGGCCTAAAAAAGAGATTCTCTCTCTTTGAAAACAAATTAAATGTAATTGTCTGCAAAATGTAGGGAAGAAGTAAATCATGAAATGCTTGATGTGGGAATCCATCTTGAGATAAAACTAAAATTAAAAAACTCTTAAACCCACATGCAAAATAAAATTTACAGACTACAAGTTTCTTATAAATGAACCAATACTGGTCTGCCAATAGTTCATCCAAAGGGGAATTTCCACCAGTACGAAACACCTGAACAAAATATATGTGATCTCAAAACTGTAGCCACCTATAAATTACAATATTTAAAAAAAAAATTATTTCTAAATTAAAATATTATACAACTAAAATACTCAAAAAACTACTATCATTCACCTACGTTCTGGCGAAGAAGTTATATGCTTCGTAATATTTGTCTAAAACTATGTTATGCAGAGGATGAAACAGGTTCTACCAAATTGGAATAAGGCCCCATCACATCTCTAGAGAAAGGTGGAGTCTCTGCATCTCTTGTGTTGCAGTGCTGGCAGATCGAGAGTCCGCTGAGAACGTAGCACGTATGATAGTGGTCTCTCCCGCTTCCCCGGCTTGTCTCTGAAAACCCGCCTCCTCCTGCAAAAAGAAACATATTTACAAAATGCAAAAACTATTTCCGGAATATTGTTTAGTATTGGTTCGTACTTTTGTATTTGTCAAGGTTATATTATATATGTGTGAGTATCTAGAACTATAGCAGTAGTAGTCTCTGTATGATCAGCAGTTGAGCTTCCGCTCATTAACATGGTACAGAAGAAACACAAAACCAATACTGAAAATGT
This sequence comes from Schizonepeta tenuifolia, assembly GCA_029490685.1. NCBI lineage: Eukaryota > Viridiplantae > Streptophyta > Magnoliopsida > Lamiales > Lamiaceae > Schizonepeta > Schizonepeta tenuifolia. Next base: position 7,077 of record JANLIY010000152.1, read on the forward strand.
AATATTTTCCTACATTTGTACAATATTAGGTTTCATCTCTTTCTCAAAGCAATTGTATTCTTGAGTTTCGTGTAACAAATAGGGTGCACAGTAAGGGATCGAAAGTACCTGTGCGCAGAGAAGTATGTATTGCTGCAAAGTCCTGCTATTGAATAGAGGTCTCATGCCTATGGGTTTTTTGATAAAATCATAACCATTATTCAACCCCGTTGCAGCAGAAGTACTAACATTTCTGTGTCAATGGAAGTGAAGAGGATCACAGACAGAAAATAGTACAAGTATGTAAAGGAGAGTAAGACGTGCTGAATGACAAGAACATATCATTCATTTATGTAAACGGAACACAAAATAGTCAGCATCCAAGCATACGAGTACCTTCATCTTTCGCGGGTTGCAAGATGTCTACTGGCGAAGCAGACCCCTCGGATAATTCTTCTTCCATCCGTATCTGAAGAATCATTACCACTTTCCGTTCTGCAGTCAAATTCAAAGGTATCTGGCAGGCCGAGTTGTTTATTTACCGTTAAATGTAGTCCTTTGAAATATTGCAGCTACTGCACCCTGTAAAGAGAGTATATATATCAGATACTTTATAATTTCTACAGTATAATATTTCATATCAGTTTTAATACAATGTCTATTTTATTTCCATGGTGTTTGATCATATTTAAATACTTCGAATCTTCACTTACCTGCCAAAAAGAGTAGCATCCATCAACCAACTTATTTGTTCTGCCTTGAAATCCACCTTCTACTCCTTGCCTGAACACCACCCAGTTCTGAAATATGATTGATAACAGAGCTTTAACTTGCATTTAAAGCTAACAACTACTCGAGATAGTCAAAATAAGAAAACGATTATTCAGGTGACTGAGAAGCATAATCCTGAAGTCAAAGATATTCCTCTTTCTGTTTCCTTGTGCGTTTTGAGGTTTAGTAGTCTTTAAAAAATTGTTTTCTGTTTATAGATATGTCAATTAAATTTTCTAATCTTCTAAGTTAGCCTTCAGTAGAGCAAGCAAAATGAACCCGGCTTGGGGTTACCCGGAATAAGGGTCAGGTTAAGCTTGAAAAATATAGGTCCTGAAAAAATTGGGCCAAAGAAAGCCCAGGGTTTCTGGGCTAAAAGTCTGCGCGGGTTCTTACTATAGCTATCAGGGCCAAAGCAGAGTTGCGAAAGCCAGAAAGAGAAGGGGAAAGTAATTCTGGAATGTCCATCCGAAATGAGAAACAAAAACTCACAATCAATGCAGGTGAGTCCAAACGATCAGCCTCGTTGATCAAGACCATTGCAGCCAAACCACAAAATGTGTACCTGAAAGAGCATGATCAACCGAGAGAGCTTCATCTATTAATATGCACCTAAAACATATAGCTTCCATATATAGATTACATAAAACTGGACGAGTATGAATAGTTTCTTGATCGGGGTACTTACCCACCATGAGCTTCTGACCCAGGCTCACCAGCAATTCCACCTTCATAAGTCTGGCAACTATAATAGGTAGCAGCATATATATCTTGCTTGAGTCAGTAATATTATATCATGGAAACAAATCTTTTTTGTGTCTACAGAATAACATGAGAATACAAGGCCGATCTATACATACATCTCATATTAAATATCACACAAACAGCAAGAAAGGTGAATGTGATAAGATGAGGAAAGCGAACAAGTAAAGCGAACCTTATGATGTAATCTCCTACATTTTGTATCAACCTCTCATCCAAAATGTTAAGAATACTGGCCACCTAAATAAACAAGAAAGAAATATGAGAAAATAACTTAAATGAATAAGAATGTACTAGAATGAATAGTAACTATAGTACTAATAGGATACTCCCTCCATTTCAGATAGCAAGGTCTCGCTTCTTTGGGCACGGTTATTAAGAACAAGAGTAAATAAATAAAAAGTGGTAGGTCCTACAACTTTTGAAGAGTTAATTGTTTCTATTTTTTGGAATGAGACCTCGCTATTGGAACATCCATAAAAGGAAAGCGAGACTTTGCAATTGGGATGGAGGGAGTACATACTTAAGAAGTGCTACTGGTAATAAGTCTCATATACATAAGATATCATACTAGAAGTTTCAAAGATTGTTAAGTCATTGCGACAATTCAATAGCTTTTATAAAGAGTAATTTCAACTTACTGATATAGCAGTGTAGCAAGCACGGGACATCTACTTCTCCACCATCGTGCATCCTGAGAGGAATTTTTATTTAGACGAAGTAAATTTTTTGGTCTCATAAACAGAGACATGGCACATGATCCATGCATCGGACACTGATCAGCAAAAACCAAAGCTCCAATACAACAAATATCAAAGCTCTATTATTATATTTGGATACAGAATTACTTAAACTATGAACTCCAGTAAAAAGCATTCAAAGGAACACTGTGCAGTACCTGAAGCCACCACTTGCATCTTTCATTCGCAGCAAAAACTCATGCAGCTTTTCTCTGCAAATAAAAAAACAATTACTAATGTAAAAAATAACGGACATGGTATATGATGAAGATTCCAAAAACACAAATCAATTGACCACCTATTAATCGATGACAGAGATTTCTGACCACCCACAGTGATAAGTGCATTCACTGCAGCATAAGTTTGTTGCAAGATGAGGCATCTGACAATAGTAGGAAACAATTAATTAGTGACATATCAATAAGAAATTTGGAAAGAATATAGAGAATAAATTTCATATTTTTCTATCCTTTATGAAAGCTATGAGCAAAGTAATTTCAGCTTCTTTAACTTTTGATTCAGCAAAGTTGATAATTTGGCAATCTCATTTAGCACATTTTCTTGATAAAAATATGTGAATTATAATGTCACACACCCCCAGTACTTCAGCAATTTGCTCAAAGCAACTCTAAGCATCTCTCAATAGCTTTTAGCCTCAGTAAGGCATATGTTCTTTAACTCCCGGTTCATCACCTTTCCAACCTCTTCTTAAACCAGGGGAAATTTTACAGGTGATGATGAGCAAAGTTCCTTCTCATTTTATGTTCACGTGTTTTTTATATCCATACAATGCCAATCAAACCTTAAATCGGGGGGATAAACTATTGAACATATAAGATGATCAGCGCAACAAGAAGATGCTGGCATGTATTGATAATATAGCCCAAAAACATGAGAAAGTTTCCCACCTGACCTGGTCCGCCACCGTATCCACCATCTTGGTCCTGTCAGTGACATTAGGCCACATTAGAATCAGAAAATTTCGACTAATCATCTAGAAAAATAATGATGATAATAAATAAAATTGGTCACGTAACTTTCAGAAATGTATCCTTAAAACCTCGAACCACTGTTTTCTATCTAGACACACCAGGCAATACCTAGAGTAGATGAATGCTACCAAATTTAAGATATGGTCTGAAAATTAAGGAAGAAATTCTGAGCTACTAGAAGAAACTGGGGGAGCATGACATAGTCAAGAAAACAGCCTCAATCCTCAAGGCAATTATACTAAAAGCCTAAGCCACACTAGTAATGCAGATCGAGCTTCTTTATTTCTGTCTGCAGTTCATCACGTTTATTGCAATGGGGCTTTTTTAGTCTCTAACCGGATAAAAATCATAACTTTGTCTTTAAAATTCTTCACATATAACCAAAATGCCCAAATTGTTGCCATGTAAGATGAAAGACAGTATTTTGCAAGAATTAAGATGGTATTCAAACATAGAAATTGATAACTGAGCCATTTATCATCGTTCTTTTGAATCTAAATTTGCAAATACATGAAAATTTTTGGTACTTAGACAAGTATCTTCACTGCATATAAAGCAAATTATAGCTGATACAACCCGATGTGCATGGTTTCCCAAAAGGTAAGCTATAATACTATTATAGTTCAATTTTCACAGTCAAATAAAGTCGATACTAGCAAACATCTTGAAATCAATTCTAACCTGGCATCTGCTAAGAAAATCAATAAAGCCATTTTCCAATTGGTCGTCGATGCAATCCCCCAACAAAGCAATCGAGTGTATAATCCAATAGCAGAGCCAGGGCCGACTGCATATCACAAAATCATGACTTTTAGCAGACCATATACTTCACAATCAAATCTGCTCAAATCCAAAACTATTGCATAACTAGACAATCCACGATCAAACGTTGATAATCAGAATTTATTGCTTTCTAAAACCTAAACAAACAATTATGATTATATAGTTTCCATCAGCAGTTTCAGACTTATTTCAAGTGAACAAAGAACATCATTATCAAAACATAACACTAAAAACAATTAGCACAATTACAAATTTTGAAAAGAACAACAATTAAAAGCATGACTACAAAATTCTGAAATTATTTGGACTAATAAAGATGAAGAAATAACGTACTTAGCATCCAAAACATAAAAATTAGGGCCGAGCTGCTTCAGACTTCTGGTAAGATACTCAATGTGATTCTCGCGCCGAACCTCAAAGCTAAAAATCGGATGTCAATTACATCAAAAGTCGAGTATAATTTACAGTGAAAGATTGAATTTGATCAATAGATTGATATTGGACAGTAGGGAGCTCACTTGACGGATTGAGCATGGGGAGGAAGGCGAAAGACAATATCGTAAATTCGGAAACATTTATTCTGGACCATCCATTGCTCTTCCTGTGACTTAGTTCCCGTCATATTCTCCCTCGCCATCGCCGCCGGTGCTCACGGTGATTACTGCTACTGTCCGATTTTGGCTTTTGAGCTTTCGCGAACGCGATTCCGACAGTTCTAATTTTTTAATCCACAATGAAAATATTTGTAATTGACAATTACTATTGCTCAATCGCATCATAAAAGAAATAATAAAGTGTAGTTTTAATTAATAATATTTTTTATTAGGATGTTCAATAAAGTTTTAATTTAATTCTAAAATAGGCCCAAATTTTGTTTAGCAATTTATCCAAGGTGAAAACAAAATTTATACACTATCAAGTCTATCGTAAGATTCATACTATTCAAGCTTAGAAAGGATAATAATTTTCAAATTTTGTTAACAAATAATAAAGGAAATTAAAGCAATCAGACAAGCAAAAGTAAGATAAGCACACGGAAACAATCAAAGATATGATAAGAGGGAATGTTGATTCTAGGTATTTGATCTAATTCCAGATGACAATGAAAATAACTTCTTAATTCACATAATCATGTTTAATCTCTCTAATTGAGAAGTAACTACAAAGTTATTCACTATGCTCTCTCGAAAGATAGCAAAAGAAGATCAATCTATTGACTCTCTCGGCTAAGACTCAAGACGATAAATTAACTTCAAAAAACACACAGATTAAAAGCTTCCATGCATGAATTCATCACCTACTAAGTCTCAAAATCATGCATGTTGTGCAATTTTGATTTCCATGTTTGTAAAAACATATGAAGAATTTTCACAAACACTTGGCATGCAAGAAAGATGATCAAAATTCTCACATGAACATAAGAGCCAAAACCTCAATCAATTAGGAGAAGGTAATCAAAATTAGAAGGTTAAGTTCATCACATCATTGAATCTTCTCAAATCCACAAAATCAACAAAGGAAATTAGCTAGACATAATTAGAAAAATGACAATAGAAAAAAGAAATAAAAGCATAATTAAAGATACTAAGTAACCCAAAATCGTTTTAACTATTTTGTTGTGATGTGTAACTATTAACTATAATGTGTAAAGTCATAATTTTTACTACAATATTATTTTTTCAGAAATAATGAAAAAAATGCGTCTGAATCTAAAACAGACCTCTATGATGGGTCCAAAAAAAATTCGAGGGCCCCCTGAACCCCCAACCAATTCTCCATGTTTCTTACTCATTTCGCACCTTCAAATTCAAAATCCTGGATACGCTACTATATATAGGGTACAAGAAGTGCTAAAACAAAGTAAAAAGGTAAAAAAGGGCAAAATTGAAATTTCTGGTCTGAAAATGGCCAGCCGGCGATCTAGACCACGGTTGCCGGTTGGCATGCTGATCAGCACTAACACTTCGTTGCTCTCCTGGAAAAACTGGCGGTCTGGTCGGCGATTCACCCATGAACCGCCGGTTAGACGGCCCAGACAGCCAATTGGCATTCTTGAACCGCCGACCAACACTTGCTCTCCTTTTCGTCTGATTTCTTTACTTCTTTGTCCCGATTCTTCGATTCCAATCTTCTTTGAACCTTCATTTCAACATAAGAATCCTCGTTTTACCTACACATATGCAAAAACTACACCAAAACGTGATACAAATCCAAAATTGGATAATTTCATCACAAACGAATCACAAATAAGGTAAAAGCTTGGCAAAATGCAAAGGTAAACTCGCTTAGTTACTACAAAAATGAGCGCTTATCATTGATGTGTGTCCTTGTTATCGATGTTGTGTCCAATGCTATGAATAGATGAACAAAGATTGTGCATATTTTTGCTTACATGATTCTTACTGTCTAAACATCATTAGATATAGGGTTTAAATTCGTGCATATGTTGATATGAAGATGTTTTGAATAAAAAATATGATGATAAATGTGATGTTGTGCGTAAAGGGGCAATCTGCCCCCAAACTGATCTGCTTAGTTGCTTAGGTTAAAGTACAAATTTAAAGCCCAAATTTTTATAGAGTTTATTAATGTTTATGGTCACCTCAAGATAAAAACAATAATTTTGTACCCCGACTTAATTTATAATAAAAAAGGCCAACTTTGACATGATAAGACAAAAATACCCTTACTTTTTTTACAATCATCCTATTTTCTCTCCTACTTTATACCCATACGATTTTCAGAATCTCGTAGCATCGTACCACCATCCACCACTCATTCCGCCATCGCTGCTGCCACCGCGGTAGCATTGTACGATTTTCGAAATATCGTAGCATCGTATCACCGTCCGCCACCCATTCCGCCACCACCGCGATGGCGTTGTACGATTTTCGAAAACTCGTAGCATTGTACCACCGTCCGCCACCTATCCCGCCGCCGCCGCCGCCACCTCCGCGGCGGCGTTATACGATTTTCAGAATCTCGTAGCATCGTACCACCAGTCTGCCACCCATTCCGCCACCGCCGCCTCCACCACCACCCGCGGCGGCGTTGTACGATTTTCGGAATCTCGTAGCATCGTACCACCGTCCGCCACTCATTTTGCCACTGCCTCCGCCACCACCGCGGCGGCATTGTACGATTTTTTGAATCTCGTAGAATTGTACCACCGTCCGCCGCCCATTCTGCCACCGCTACCACAGCGGTGGCGATTTACGATTTTACGAATCTCGTAGCATCGTACCACCGTCCGTCACCCATTCCGCCGCCACCACCACCGCATCGGTGATCTATGATTTTCCGAATCTCGTAGCATCGTACCACTATCCGTCACCGATTCCGCCACCACCGTGGTGGCGAGGTACGATTTTCAAAAATCGTATCTTGCTGTCGCGGTGGTAGTGACGACGGTTGCGGAATGGGTGGCTGACAATGGTACGATGTTACGAAATTCCAAAATTCGTATCTCGTCGCCGAGGTGGTCGTGACAGTGGTAGCGGAATGGGTGGCGGACGGTGGTATGATGCTACGAAATTTCAAAAATCGTACGGTGGTGACGGCGGTGGGCGGAATGGGTGACAGACGGTGGTATGATGCTACGAGATTCAAAAAATCATATATCGTCGCTGCTGTCGTGGCAGAATGGGTGGCGGACTGTGGTACGATGCTAGGAGATTCCGAAAATCATACAACACCGCCGCGGTGGTGGCGGAATGGGCGGCGGACGATGGTACGATGCTACGAGATTCTGAAATCATACAACGCCGCCAGCGGTGGTGGCAACGGCGGTGGCAAATCGGTGACGGACAGTGGTACGATGCTACGAGATTCAGAAAATCGTACATCACCGACGCGGCGGTGGTGGCGGCGGTGGCGGAATGGGCGACGAAAAGTGATACGATGCTATGAGATTCCGAAAATCATACATCGCCATCGGGGGTGGCGACGGCGGCGGTGGCAAAATGGGTGGCAGACGGTGGTACGATGCTACGAGATTCCGAAAATCGTATCTTGCCGCAGTCGCGGTGGTTGCGGCGGTGGCGAAATCAGTGACAGACAATGGTACTATGCTATGAGATTCGAAAAATCGTACATCGCCGCCGCAGTGGTGGCGGCGGCGGAGGTGGCGGAATGGGTGGCGGACTATGGTACGATGCTACGAGATTCCGAAAATCGTACAACGCCGCTGCGGCGGTGGCGGAATTGGTGGTGAACGGTGGTACGATGCTACGAGATTTTGAAAATAAAGTAAAACTGAAAATAACCATCTTTTACCCTATTAAGGGTATTTTCGTCTCTTCAAGTCAAATATGGCATCTTTTATTGTAAATTAAGTTGGAGTACAAAATTATACTACTTAACTCTAAAGGAGCCTTTCTACTAGTTAACTCATTCTTATATGTTGTTCATGAGCATGTTAAGGTCATCATATCCAAAAATTAGAATTTTTCATCGAAAGAGTAATTTTTTGTAGAGTCATGTCTAAAACTGCTATAATATGAGTGTTAAATCTGTACAATAAATTGTTTTGAGCCATAGCTCCTTCGTCATTAAGATATTCGTACTCAGTTTTTTGGAGATGGAAATAGACTTCTTGAAGTTTTTATATTAATATTAAACATGATTTTTGACCAAACAAGTAATTTTAGAATGAATTTTTTAATGGACACACTGTTCAGCAACATCCAATTTTGGCAGACTCACTATTCTTTGAATTTGACTTGATTTACCTAAGTTAAAATTAATATTTTTGAGATCTAAAAGCTTTTTAAAAATATGTTATGTGTTGGGAGGCTACAGTAAAAATCTCAAGTTATTTGGAGCTCGTTTACTATTTTAATCGAAATTTACGGTGATAATCATCTTGAAGAAAAATCTGCAGAAAATGAATTATCTAATATTTTATGTTAACTTCGGTTTTGGATAAAAATGTGACTAAATTGCATATTAAGACATGGTATAACATTCTTATAAGTTAAAGTGATGATTTATTAATTATTTGATGACTATAAGAATTTATTTTGCGTGCTAAATGATTTATTTATTAAATTTGGGCTAATGTTATTGAACTTAGTAATTTTATGTGAACTCTAGAGGTATTAAGACAAGTAACACTTTATGAATGAGTATAAATTTTCGGTTGGGCCTAGACAAATATGTTTAATCGCAACTTCTATAATGCATGAAGTTCAATAGGTTACCTTTTGAATTGGACCCTATATGTGGGCTCTATGCCTTACAATTGGTTGGACCCGTATTTGTTTTGAAAATGGTTTATATCCTATAAAAAATCGAATGAGCCTAGTAATTAATAAAATTGGACCTATGTTTTTATAATGGGCTACTATGTTGTTGGGTTGGACTATTCTAAATTAATAAAAACGAAATGAGGTTAGTCTTATATGATTAATGAAATTGTAATTGTTCAACATGACTTGTTATGTGTGATATGAACCATAACTATATGTAATTAAATGTGATGCCTAGTTGTTATTACTTATGTATGATTAATTGTTTATTAATTATTTATTTATAATTAATTATTTCTTTATAATTTATTAATTTGAAAGTAATTAATTATTTATTTATTTCATTTAAAATTAATTAATTAATTAATCTATTTATTTAATTATTTAAATATTCTTAATAATTTATTATTATTTTATTAATTAATTAATTATATATCTTTAATAATTATTTATTTATTTATTAATTATATGTTCTTAATAATTAATTAATTACATGTCTTTAATAATTAATTAATTTCTTAATTAATTAACTATATGTCCTTAAATAATTAATTAATTCTTTATTAATTAAAATGATATAAGTCAATTGAATAATTTAATGGTTAAGTTTGAATGTCCAACGTGTTTTCAAAGTGTGATCTTATGACATGAGATATATGATTACTTGTTTATACATGCATCAACATACATGATATACATAAGATATCTATTTGACTCATGTGACATAACATGCATGACATACATATTATAACTCGTAAATAAGTTTGACCTAGATTGTTAAGACTTTAGACACCTATATGCTTGTAAACTTAAGTGTTTAAACAACTCTTGTAGGACCAAGCAACCCTTAAGTTCGAGGACTAGTCAAGTGAATCCGAATTAAGGTGGGTTTCCTATTTTCAAACTGTGGGATTACAAATTCCCACTGAGGTAACTTTAAGATTATTAAACCCAATGCTTTCAAAATGCGATATGCATGCTAAATCTTTTATGCTCAATTTCTTGTGGTTTACCAATGTTGGATGTTTTTATAATACGATCGGCCTTGTGCTTCGTACAAGCCAAGGTAGTATACACAAAAAATTATGACGGTTTCGATTGGAGGGAGTGTCTCCCCTCTAGTTGGACCAGGCTGTAACCCAAGAATGTGAATTATTTTATGGTTCGAACCGATTATCCTTTTAATTGTTTTAACTTATGAGAAGGACAACCGTTTTCACTAAAGTAACCCCTTCCATAAGAAAGAAGCATGGTATATTTTTTAAAAAATTGTTTCCAAAATGGAGCACGGAATCCATTAAGTGTTTTCGTACTCAACCCCCTGCATTGTTTTCCCTAATGCAGGTTGATCAACGTGGAGGCGGAGGAGGGGATGTCGTTTGTTGTTTGTTTGTTCCATTCCAGTACTTGTTGTATCGGTTTTTATGACCATCGTCTTTATTTTCAATAAGGCTTATGTCAATCAAACTCAAGTTACCTCTTTATGTTATAACCATCTACTTTAAGATGGTTGTCTTTTGAAATGCTATTGTAGTGCGGGCCGATGTCCTCATACATAGACCCCCAATTATATTGTGCTAGGACATTCATGTTGAACTATTATTCATCTTGCCTCTATTATTCCAAACACTTATCTTTCTACGTTTTCAATAAATAACATCTTATTGTTAATTATGATTAATTTCTACGGTTTCACCCCACTCCCGTGTGGCTGCTCGAACGGATCCGCATAAGTTCGAGTCACGGGTCGTATATATTATATTGGGATCTGATTATATTTAAAACATATTTCTTTATTTTGAATTTTTTCAACTCATTTTTATCTAATCGATTTTTCTATTTTTCCTAGATCGGCTAGGTGAGATAGCCGAGCCATTCCCCTTTTCTTTATTTTACCAATCCGGGCAAAACCAATCGAAACAAATCTATTTAATGAGAGAAAAAAAAAAAGGGATGCTCAGTCAAATGCCAAAATAGGCATCCATAATGCAAAAAAGCCGACAGAATCCACCACAATTTGACTCATTTTATATAGATTCGAAACTATCCAAAATTCCAATGTCTAAAATTTTGAGGCCCAACTAAAACCTTAACTTAAAATTAAGTGAGCCAAAAGTTAGCCGGCTCATCTGATTGGACCGAACCAAAGTAGTTTTATCCGCTCGCTCTAAATATGAGTGTGTATGCCAACATCTCAATTATGAGTTTAATCAATTTTGTAATTTGATATGCTCGGTTGAGATCATCCAACAACTGATCTTCTACTCCTTCAACCGTAGCAGAAACCTGCAAACCAGATACTGGGGGAGAGCTTCGGTGAAAACCCTTCCACGCCCAAGTTAGTCTTCTATCAGATTGAAGTTAAGAAGAGTGTAAGTGTAAATGTGTGTGAATATAGTGGATGAAGATACCTCAATTTAGGGAAAATAACTATTTATAAGCTTACTATAGTGATGGGCATTTGTGTCTTTTCAACTTTAATGGGTCTAATAATACTAACTTTCGAAATTGAGCTTATCAAATCTAGCCTGTCATGTCTAAAATATGTCAAGCCTCGACCTTATAAGTTAACTCAATTTGCTAAAAGTTTAAACATAATTAACCATTGTGTAACATAATAATTGACCTCTATGGCTTGAGAATATTGTTGCTATTGATTCTTCTTGATTAATGAACGTCGTTTGTTCCTAAAAAGAACGGAAAAAAAATATTAATGTCGTCGTTTGTAAGGGAAGATGTGAGTATGAATCTCACAATCCCTCCTTTCTCCAATTTAAATAAAAAATAAAAACTTCCAATTACAATTATATTACTTGGATGATAAGTCTCAAATTTATACGGATACGTTAAGCAGTAAAAAGTACAACTACCTAATATATTTCCGTAGATTACTATAGAAAAAAGTCTCATTTTGCCTTAGTAATTCTTATGGGCGTATATATTTTCAGCACACAAAAATAATTGATGGTTTAATCGATATTTTAGGTGACAAACACTATGGTGCGGTAGACGCGCACCAGATTAGGGGGCTAATTATGGTAATTAGAGGATTGTTAGGACTTATCAATTCTAATTACAATTTATTTATTTAAATCAAATTAATCGAATTCAAAGTAAATTTTACTAATCTATAATTATAACTTATAGTTGTTCGCTAGAATCACTACTACCATTCCATCAAAATGATACTATCTCACAATGGCAATGTGGATACAAGTTGATTTAATCCTTTTACATTTTTATCCCCGAAATAATAAATTAAATTTGTATAGGCATTTTGGATATTGCTATTAAAATAGCTAAAAGATCAAAAATTAGATCCTACTTTTTAATTGAAGAGAAGTGATATGCTGAGCAACCAATTTGGGCGTCCTTGTGAGCAATCAATTCTCTTTGAAAATTATATGATGTACGAAATTTGTTCCAATTTTATAATTATACTTATCTCAAGTCCATGTAAAAAAGTGATTTTGTCATTCGTTCACGTGTCCAAAACACATATGATAATACTACTAAGGGATCGTTTGGTATTCATATACGTATATCAGGTATGAGTATTAATATGACTCATATTCATACCTTGTATTTGGTATATTAGTATATGAGTATCAAATTGATATATTTGATATGCTATTTTTTAATATTTTCATATACCAATTTTTGTTAGTATATGACATCTACTTTCATTCTCATTTGATAACAATCGATATCTTCAACATATCAAACACAAATATCAAATATAAATCTGATACCCATACCTGATATCTGATACTCATACTCATACATGATATCTAATATACTGATATATGAATACCAAACGGACCCTAAGCATTTGAACATGTTTAAAATTTTAAAATATATAAATTAAATATAAAGGTGTTACAGTAACCTTTTGATTTCAAGTAAACAAAGAACACCATCAAACATAACACTTGAAACAATTAAAAGCAGCACAACAAATTCTGAAAATTTTTGAACTAATAAAGATGAAGAAATAGCGTACTTAGCATCCAAAACATAACACTTGGTACGATGCTCAATGTGATCGATGAGAACTTGGGATTATTGCAATTGTTGCATATAAATTTCATTATTTTTCCGTTGTCATTTCATTCAATTCCAAGTTTCCAACATAATTTCATTATCATTCCTCTGATGGGACCACAGAATGGTGTTCGATTAGTGATGAAGTTTATAGAGATGTCTATCCAATAATCATTCAATTTCAGACCAATTCTATCGAGATGTTAAACTACTTGATTCGAGCAAATCATATAAAAGAATTTTGGCTAAAAACACTTGATTAAATCCGTCAACTTCGAACTAATTGACATCGCTCAAGATAATTCACAGAATTTGGACTACCTCTATTGTCGAGCTATTCAATTCGAATTGAGTTGAATTACACACTGTCACAAATATTTGGAGGAGCGAGAAAGTATTGCGTATTGGGCCACTAAGACTATCTGCAACCCTTGGAGTGGTCTCCAAAGGGTATTCAATACCCCATTTTTCACTAGAGACAGCTTAGAGACACCTATCTCTACAATCCAATTATTTTCAAGCTGTCTCTAACTTTAAATATTAAACAATTCCTCATTTTCATTAAATTAGTTCATAAAATTTCATTAATAAAAATAACATAAAACATTACATTAATTTAAATAAAATAAAAAATTACATTAATTGAAATAAAAAAATTACATTAATTGAAATAAAATAAATTACATTAATTAAAATATGAACTACTCGTGTAGAGGTCCAAATTTGCGCCAAAACGGGCTCGATTAGATCATTGGTAAGTCGATGGTGCTTTCGTTGATCTCTCAAGTCGGCTTCCCATTTAAGATAGTCCTTAAAGGCGAGCGGAGTGACCCTCCGGGATATGCCACTAGTGAACGGAGAATCGGCATCGTCTCTCCAATTCTCCGCATCCTCTAGCTCGTCTTTGATTATCATGTTGTGTAAAATAATGCACGTGAGCATGATATCTCGGAGATGCCTCGTATACCAGCACCGACCCGGAGCCCGAATTATTTCCCATCGGGCTTGGAGAACTCCAAAAAACCCGTTCTATGTCCTTTCTGGTCGATTCCTACATCTTCTTGAACCTCGCCATCTTCGGGTCAGTTTCAACCTTAGGCGCTTTGATCAGTGTTGGCCAAGAAGAGTAGATCCCGTCGGTCAAGTAGTACCTTTGTCGTACTGCCGACCCGTGACGGTGAAGTTGCACGCCGGAGTCTTATCCTCAAGCACGTTGGCGAACAAGGGCGACTGGTTGAGGACGTTGATGTCGTTGTTGGAGCCGACACACCCAAAAAAGGCATGCCAGATCCACAAATCATGCGACGCCACCGCCTCCAAAATTAAGGTAGGCACGCCTTGATCGTCGCGCGTGGTAGGCAACCGTCCACCCTTTTGGACACTTCTTCCATGCCCAGTGCATGCAATCCAGGCTCCCGAGCATCCTCGAAAACCCATGCCGTGCCTCATGCATTTGGAGCAGGCGAGCGGTGTCGGTAGCGTTTGGCTTCCTCAAGTATCTCTCATCGAAGTGCTCGATCATTACTCGGCAAAATTTTTTCAGGCAAAGCCAGCTCGTGCTATCTCTGATCTTCAGGTACTCGTCGAACATATCCGCAATACCGCTGGTAGCTAGTTGTTGCACCACCATCGTGCATTGTTGCACCGACGTCAGCCCCTATCATCCCAGTGCATCTCGTCGATGCGTGAAGAAGTGGATGTTGTCCTCCAATGTCTTGCAGATGAGCAAAAACAGATGCTTATGCATCCGAAAACGGCGTCGGAAAAAGTGCTCGCCGTAGGTGGTATTATCGGCATGTAGGAGCGCACACGTTGCTTCACGGTCGCGGTAGATGAACGACCTCGCCCTTTTCTACTTCTTCTACGCTGCTACGTGTGCACGGACGGCTTGTTCCACATTGGCCATCATCTCCAGGACCTCATCGTCGGTGCCGTGCTATTCATATTCCACCAACGAAATTGAAGTGATCGAAGTGCTCGATGAAGAAGACATGTTTGAGATATAAATTTGAGAGAGGAAATGAGGTTAGGGGTTTTTTTGTGGGATGAATGAGGGATCAGAGGTGTTATTTATAGTGTAAAAAAGGAATTAAAAAATCGGCTTGTAGCCGTTGTGCAGCCAACGTTCGATTTCTGAATTTTTTTTTCCGTTACACGTGCCTTTAATTTTTTTTCCTAGATGGGCGCGTGCGCTTCACGCGCTGGCTCGAGCTGGTCTCAAGCCCGCCCATCCCGCAACGCACCTGTCTCCAGTGCTGCCCTTCTCGAGCCCCCTCTCGAGACCGTCTTCGCACCCGCGTTGCGGGTAGTCTAATTAGTCCTCTTGATATAGCCGACCCGCTGCTTGTTCAATGGCGGACAAAAACAATAATTCAGTTGATAGCAATGATACTATTACTGATTACTAAAGTAGTTATCTCACCCTTGTGTAGTGTAGACGTCCCACCTATATGGTAGTTAGGGGTGTGCAAATCCTGAACCAGACCGAAAAAACTGACCGAACCAAGTAGTTTTGGTCGGTTCGGTTGAAAAACTGAGACGGTTCAGTCGGTTCGGTTGAAAAACCGAACATGATTCGGTCGAGTATCGGTTCATCCAAATACCATCGGTCGGCGACCCGAACCGACCGAACCCCATTAAGTTTTAATTTCATTTTTATTTTTATTAAATATTTTCCCAACCCTAGTTTCCAATCCCTTCACAGCTTCACTCATTTCCATTCACGTTGTTCACGCCGCTCCCCCCTATCTCTCACACGATTCACTCACAACCAATCTCTCCACTCTCCAGTCTCCATCTTCTTGTCACTCCAGTCTCCATTCTCCGACCGTCTATATCAGCCACCGGCTATCCGGACTCCGGCGCAGCGCTGCTTCTCGCCGCCGCCCTTCCACCCTTCTCGCCGCCGCCCTCCATCCATATCAGCCACTGGCTGTCCGGACTCCGGCGTAGCGTTGCTTCTCGCCGTTGCCCTTCGACCCTTCTCGCCGCTGCCCTCCGTCCATATCAGCCACAGGCTGTCTGGACTCCGGCGCAGCGCTGCTTCTCACCGCCGCCCTTCCACCCTTCTCGCCGCCGCCCTTCTCGCCGCCGCCCTTCTCGCCGCCGGTAAGGAGCTACATCCTTTTTCGTTTATTGTATATAATCAGCTTCAAACAATACTCTTATATATCACCAATGGTCGGTTTGTGCTTTGCTGCTACATCCTTCTTCAAAAACTTAGTGACAGCTTATTGTATATAATCATTTCTTGTTAATAGTACAACTTATTCTAATTACTAATAGTACAACTTTCTTTTATTATATAGTAATTATATATATATATATATATATGTGTGTGTGTGTTTTATTGATTTAAGAAACTGGGCTACAACTCTCTTTTATTTTATTGATTTGCAGATTTATAGTAATTGTATATATGTTTATTTGTGATAATTTATTGAATTTGCAGATTTATAGTTGTGTTTTTTATTGGATATTGGTAATCTATGTGACTATGTTGGATGTTGTGTGTTTCATTAGATTATAATGAGTTTATAGACTCTACTTCGAATTTTTTTGGAGTAAATTAGGATGAAAATAGGGGCTGAAAACAGGTTTAATGTTGGTTGAAAATTCGTTTTTTTTAAACCTTCGGTTTTTTAGAAACCGACCGAAAACCGACCGACAAGTTTCGGTTCGGTTTGGTTCGGTCCAAGATGACATTTTCGGTCGGGTCGATTGAAAATCTTAAAGTTCGGTCGGTTAGTCGGTTAGTCCGTTTGATTCGGTCGGTCGAACCGACCGACCAATGCACACCCTAATAGTGGTGTAGCGATTTACTCGATAATATACATATATACCTCCTTGTAATTCTCGGAGTAAAAAAAATACTATTGCTGATTACTAAACTTTGGATTAATTACTTTGGTTGCTTGCTAAAGTTATTTGATTCTACAATTTTGATACTATTTAATTTTCTAAAATTTGATGGCCGATTGTTAGACCTTTGTTTGAT
This sequence comes from Schizonepeta tenuifolia, assembly GCA_029490685.1. Classification (NCBI taxonomy): domain Eukaryota; kingdom Viridiplantae; phylum Streptophyta; class Magnoliopsida; order Lamiales; family Lamiaceae; genus Schizonepeta; species Schizonepeta tenuifolia. Next base: position 24,394 of record JANLIY010000152.1, read on the forward strand.
TAGTTTAGTATGTTATTTTTATGGTTAACCTATATAGGCTTATTGTTCCGTTTATGGAGCATGATCATTATACTTGGTGATGATCTTTATACTTTACTAATTTATTATGGGATTGATATTCATGCATTCAAATTAAGTCGGGTATCACAGGAACATGTAATATAAGATCCGACTAGAGTAATATCATAACGAATAAGAATGACTAGGAAATTACTAATAATAAAAACACGTTAATATTTATGTTGTCATTGGGGATGATCCGATCTCTTTAGTACAAATGAAGGGTTAGATAGTAAACCCCAAATCCCACAATAAATTAGTTTGCAACTCGTTATTAGAGAATAAGAGAAGCCAGATGTTACTGTGATGTTACTTTCTTTACTTTTTTGTTTTGCAAAAAGTCATCTGTAACAACCCGCTACCCGATCTATGCGGATAATTGGATTGTTATTTGGGGACCGTATAATAAATCGTTGACTTTTACAAGTTGACATTACAAAAAGATAGAAATACAAAAAGGCAATCGAGGGAGCTTCGTCAACTTGTCTTCATTACCCTAGCTTGATCGTCTTGGAGTCAAAGTATGAGGACTTTGGCCCCGCACTGTGGAAGCGTTGATTTTGAATGAAAGAGGAGATGACGATCCGAATGATCGTCATCTAAAACAATTCTGATGCTAACACGCTTCCATTTCATCCGTCACTCAACCTGTTTTGAAAAGAAAATATTTCTGGGTTGAGTATTTTGGTACTCAGTGAGGTCCGTGCCCCTTTTCAAAAATATTTTAAAAACAGTTGAAAGATATAGTATGCTCACATTCATATACAAGAGATATACTTGAAAAGAAAACATTTTATCCCATGCATGTGCGAAAATATCTTATCATAACTTTTTGCCGACAAGCTTAAGTCACCTACTGTGTTACCTTCACCGGTTCTTCGAGTAGGGAGTCACTCCCACTCTCCGAACCGTCATAAAAACCTTGTGCGCACTACCTTGGGGTGATCGAGTCTCAAGGCCGATCGTAATAATATTAGCAATAAGCTCATTCATAATGGTAAACACGAGTAGAGAGTGTAAAACATTTTAGCATGCATATCACTTTTTATAAAGCAGTTAGGACTTATTAATCTAAAATGTTACCTCCTTGGGGCTTATAATCCACAGTTTGAAAATAGGAACCCACCTTTTGTCTTTGTCGTGCGGAGTATCCTCTAGCGTCCCTAATACTTGGTATGTCCTACAAGTGTAGAACCTCGAAAATTCGGGCCTAAAAAAAAATCGCCCTAATACAATAGAATAAGAATAGAAATAATTAGACTAATAGAATATGGTCACTTATTCCCGATAAGTTTTTAAGATAGATTTTATTCCAAATTATAAAATCTAATGGTTTCAAGTTAAAGTTTATATTTTCCATACATATGCACAAATACGAGCATTTCATATTATTTGTCTAATGTGAAATAATTGTTCTATGACATTATTATTTGATGTTGTGATTAATTAAAAGTGATAATGCGAATTATTTAGTTGTTTATTAATTTTTAGAGAGAATGCCTATAAAATTTTTATATTCAATATTGGGCTTGTTGGAAACAAAATAATTAATTCTATTCATTTACTCGGTTTAAATTATAATTTAACTAAGATACGATGCGCTACGATTCGAAAGACGAAATAGAATACGAAAGAATATAATATAATATAAAACCTATGTTAATATGCATGTATATGTCTATATGTGCGTGTGTGCCGTAGTGTATATGTATGATGTGTGCGTGTGTGTGAGTATTATTATTAAGCAGCAAACTTAATTCAATCATTATTTAGCAATTAAAGAGTTGTCTATTGATTATTAGCATAAGACAAAATCTTAAAGGGTTGGAGAGAGAGAAGTTGTCGAGAGAGAGAAAGAGAAGAGAGAAGGAAAAGATTTTCTGCAGGATTTTCTTAAGCATGCTTATTTCACTTTCAAATGAACCAATAAGAGAAGGTTTAGTTTAATGATGTTGTCTAACCTACAGCCACCCTATTCCTTCCATTCACTCCTACATAAACAACACTCATCCTTCATTCATCTCTCCATATCAGCAGCAACAATTACTCACGGTAGAAACACCCACTTCACACACTTATCTTTCCATCTCCAAGTATTAAGCATGCCCCAAGCCTCCTCATTCATTCCTTGCCGCCACCATCCCTTCACTTTCTCAACCTTGTTGCCGTCACCGCCGTCGGGACTCCACGGAGAGGCGGAACAGCAGCAGCATTAGCACGTGAGAGAAGAGAGAGCTCAATCGAGAGAACGCGAGTGTGAGAGAGTTGAAGCAAAGGAGGTATAATGGCTAAACTTGATTCCGTTCATTTTTGCCTAAGTATTTACAATCGTAGGAGCATGATAGGAGGGAAAGTTTTAGTTGAAGCATGATATGTATGTTAATGTATGCTTTTGATGTCGAGAATATATCTTAAAGACAAGTCCATGAAGATATTAACCAAATACGAACTTATGAGTCTCTATATGTGTGTATAGATGAAGGCATGAGTTAGGATTCGATTATCGGCGATCTAAAATGCATTTTAAATGACTGAATATGCTATAAAACGTGTTTTGTATGATTATATGAGATTAGTGGATGATAAACTCATGTGGTAGGAATGTTTGTTTGATCGAGTTCATTGTTGACAACAACCTTGTGAGATTTTTGCTTGCATTGTTTATCATATATCTCTTGATTTAGTCATTGGACTTGAGTGGATCCAACTCTCTATGAATATTGGGCATGCTGAGTGTATTTTGTGAGAAAATGAGAAGTTTATCATAAGTTTAAGGAGGTCAAATCGATCATGAGATTAAGTTGCACAGAAGCTGTCAAATCTATATAGTTAGGAAAGAAGTCATCATATCTTGAAAACTACTAAGAATTTTAACAAACGGCTTGTTGGAGCATGTCAACGACATTCTAAGCTTTCTAAAATGATAAGATTCACTGGTAGAGGATCAAAACTCGAGTCTTGGTAGAAGTTTTAGTAAGCAGCAGTGTATAGTCAATTTTCAGACATAAGTCTATTTTCGGCTACTCAAGGCCTAAATTCATATGCTAATGACCTTCAATTTGAAAACCAAAAATTTCTGGGAATACCTTGATAGGTAAGCTAGATGTGGTCCAAAAATCAGATTCATTAGAGTTAATTTGCTATGTTTTTAAAATCAAGTAAAGCCACTACAACAAGTGTTATTTTCCAAAAAAATTGAAGTATAAATCCTCAAGGGCTTAATAACTTCAAGTGACCCTTTTGAGTTGAACATATCTCCCTAACCGTAAAGTATCTTTGAGTCAAATTAATTTCTTGTGAGAGTATGTCCTTCAAGGTTTCTGTAATGGTATGTTTTGTCCATAGATAATATCTGTACAGTTTGTGGCGAGTCGATAAAAATGACTACTTGAATGGCTTACAAGTACGCCAACTGTTCGATGAAATGCCTAAGTGAAATTCCTGATTTTATTACTATAACTTGTGATTATGTTGAGGATCGTGTTGTAATTACTCCGTATGTGATTATGATGATTTTGTGAATCCAAGCATGATATCTTCCTTGGTATACCCACTGCCCTATGAGTGAATTTCATGAAGTTTGGTATGGATTTTGAAGCAAGTGAGAACTAGAAACTAAGATCTTATGAATTTCGGAATTTGCCCTTTTTAAGCATGGTAACTAATCAGTTTGAAGCCCCTATTTCAGAGACCAAATGTCATCGGATTGATCTGAGTTTTTGATATGTTGTACCCAATATGTATTCTTTAATCCTATAAAATTTGAGATTAATCTATTGAGCGTATGAATTATGATAGAGTTTACAAAATGGTTGTACAAGCAGTTTTTGTCAGCTTTGCGCAGTTTATTTCGGACGAGCATATCTTGCCCGTCTAGACTCAAAATCTCGAACCGCTTTTTCCTAAGATGAAGTAGACATCCGTAAGTTTCTGAAAGTATAAATCATTGCTTTCTACAATGTACGAGTGAAGTCAGATTTATATCTTTACATAGCCTTTGTGCAGAAAGGTTTTTCTGAAAATTGCTTAAGTAAATTTTTAAGAAAAGTCTTGTTGTCAGTCACTTTGCGATGACTCGTTAGTTGTCTTAATGTAGTCGAATTAACTCCAAATTTGGGCAATAGCTAGTATGATATGTCTTCTATGCTAGCATAAAGTTTTCTGCCCAATCTTAGATTACTTAATATGTTTTGTGAATCGACCAAAGTCAGGCTCTTAAGAACGATATTGTGCAGTGACCCATCTTCTCCTAGGTATAACTCTCAAACCGTTAATCATTTATAACACGAGACTAAATTAGAGTTAAAGTCTGAATTATGAGGATTCCAGAATGATATATTATGTGCTTACATGTTTACTGTACAGTAAATGGTGATCCTTCGAAGACGACTACTTAAACTATTTTTATGCACACGAATTGTCTGTAGAAAATCGAAGGAAATATTTTGTTTCTAAATCTCATGCTTATAATATCGTATGCTTTTTACTTTGTAAAATGACTTGAATAATGAAAGCATATGCCAAGTATTTATATAAGCACGCGCATCACACGACATAGCATGACATTAATACTTAATCATGTTGTTTCAAAATCTTGGACTTCTGGCCGTGTTTATAAATCAAAAACACGAGGAGACCCTTCATTGATTTTTCTAAGATTAAGAGTTAATTGGGAATAGGTAGGTGATAGTACCGGCCTCGTCCTTGGGCCTGACCTCTCCACTATACAAAGCCCGTGGCCATTTGTGGAGTGGGGCATTGATATTGTGGGTCCGTTCTACCCGGCCCCAAAGCAAAAACGATTCTTAATAGTCGCCGTCGACTACTTTACCAAGTGGGTCGAAGCCGAACCTTCCACAAAAGTCACAAGTGAGAAAGCCGTCGAATTTGTTTGGAAGAACATCGTGTGCCGGTTTGGAGTTCCAAGAGTCCTCATCTCGGACAACGGGAACGCAATTCACGAGCAGAGCATTCCAAGAATTTTGCGAAGGACTCAATATCCAGCAAAATTTCACCTCGGTCAACCGAACTCAAACCAACGGCCAGACCGAGGTCACCAACAGGACGATAGTAAATGGACTCAAAGCTCGCCTAGAGAAGGATAAAACGGCGTGGATCTACAATCTCCAAAACGTCTTATGGTCATACCGGACTACACCCCGAACTCCCACGGGAGAAACCCCGTACCGTTTAGTATACGGAACAGAAGCGGTAATACCAGTAGAGGTCGGGGCACCAAGCCCCCGCACTATTAATTTCTCAGCGGAAGCCAATGAAGAGCAGCGCCGAACCGACCTAGATTTACTTGAGGAGAAGCGGGAACTAGCCAGCATAAAGGAAGCTCGGTATAAGCAGCAGATGGCCCGATATTATAATCAAAGGGTCAAACCCCAGCAGTTCCAGGTCGGAGACCTTGTGCTTAGAAATAATGAGATAAGCCATTCAGAGAAGCTCGGCAAGCTCGAGGCCACATGGGAAGGACCCTACAGAGTGCACGAAGTACTCGGCAAAGGAGCCTACAAAATCGCCTATCTTGCAGGCGAGCTGATACCCAGGACGTGGCACATCGCCCATCTAAAGAGATTCTTCGTATGAGCAACAAAGTCCTGCATATAGAGTCTTTAAGTTTTTCTTTTTCCTTTTCTTTTCTTTAAGTCAATGTTTTGTTTTTAGCGAGCTCGTCAAAACTCTCCTTTTTGTTTTGGTCTGTCTTTTCTTAATAAAGTTTCTTTTCGTCTTGCATACTCTTGTGTCTTTTAGTTTGCTTATACGAAGTATCCAATGCGCAAAGAAAACCCTTTCGAGGTCCGAGCTCGTCTCCCTCCAAAAAGGAAGATCCCACGAGGTCAGAGTCAAACTCCCTCACATAGGATAATAAGATTTCAATCGGGGTCAGAACCAAGTTCCCCCGAGAGAATCACAATACGAGGTCCGAACTAAGGTTCCCTTGTAAACAAAAAGAGGTCCGAGTTCTACTCCTCATAAATGCAACATGCAAATAAAATAAGAAAGTTATCTTCACGGCGAACAGGAAGTTCAACGAACTCAATCTATATTTATTTATTTCTAACTATTTAGAAATATTCGTATGTACATAAGTTACAGGCAAAAACGAGCTAGTCTACGAAGGAGGAGGTTTCTTGCTAAAGTTAAGCCACCGATCCTCGAATGAAGTAATTCCCAGGATGTCATCGATTGAAATCCGACCTCGACCTCGACCTCGACCTCGACCGCTTCCGGAGAAAAGGACTCCGCCCTTGCGAAGTCGCCGACCTTGGCCTCGCAGCTCGGCCACCTCGGCTCGGGCCGACCTGACGTCCCTGCGAAGCTGTCTTTACCTCGCGAGCAGGCACCGTTCGAGAAGAAGACGGGAGGTCGGCACCCGCACCCTTGGCCAGCAGCGCACGTAATTTTGGCCGGCGCTCTAGAATACACTTATACCTGCCCGCACTCTCTTTGAGCATGTCAAAGGCACCTTGGAGCAAAGGAGACTCGGGACCGACCGCTTCTTTTAGATCGATATAGGTCACCAAGTCTTCTTTCATCTTTAGCTCCGCCTCGGAAATGGTGATACCACCAGCACGTCGGATAATATCTTTGTACTCGGCGTGCTCCTCAGCGACCCTCTTGTGATCCTCAGAAACAGGGTCAGCCCGACCTTGGGCAGCTTCCAGTTCTTCCTCGGTCTGAAGAAGCCTGGCTTGAAGCAAATCAGCATGCTCTTGAGCAGCGATCCGCTTGACCTCGGCCTCCACGCCAAGCGCCTCGAACTTCATTCGCCATTCCTTCAGCTCGGCTTCAGTTAATTTCAACAAAGAACACTTCTCGGCAAAAAGCTCTTCAGCTCGACGACACTTATTCATCCATTGGTTGAGCAAAGGATCGATGCTCACGCAGGTCATGAGAAAGAAGATCCACATGTTTGCGTAAAGTAGAAACATCGACAGGAACCGAGGTCTACACACAAGGAAAGAAAAATAAATTTCATTCATTCATTCAAAAAGTTCAGTACAAAGATACAAATACAATATCCAAAAAAAAAAAAAAAAACTAGAGTACTAAGAATCGCCGACCTTCTCAGTCTCAGAAGGCGGCAACTCGGAGCTCGGATTCTCAGCATTAGTGGCTTGGGGACCTTCGGGAGGGACCTGCTCAGCATCACCCTCAGCCTCCCGCTCCTCTCCCATATCCTCAGCTTCTTCTTCATCCTGAAGAGACTCGAAGACCGTGTCCAGCTCGGAATCCCGATCTATCCGAACAGTTAACAACCTGTTCGGCAGTTAGCAACTCCGACGAGCTAGCAAGAAACTCCAGGACGGGCAGCTGAGCGAGGTGATCCCGGACCACCCTTGCATACCGAGAAGGCAGAGCATCATCCCCGAGATGCTCGAAGCCAAACTTCGCCACGTCCAGCTCGAGGAAGTCCTGGGCAGCCTTCTCCAGAGCGGCCACGGCGAAGTTGCCGTTGATGAGGTTGGCCAAGTCATTGCCAAGCCGGCAAAGCCCTCCGACAGAAGAAGCCTCTTAGTGTAGGCTCGGAGCACCTCACCTTGGCTAGCTGCAAGCTGGGCCTCCTTGTCCCTTGCCACGGCCAGCTCGGACTCCAGCTCCCGGGCTCTTTCCGCCTCAGTTCGAGCTCGTTCTGCCTCAGCCCTAGCTTTCTCAGCCTCACTCGCGGCCCTTGCGAGCTGAACATCCAGCTCGGACTTGGCAGCCTTCACCTCCTCGGCGGCCTTCGTAAGCGCGGCCTCAGCCCTCTTCGTCCGAGCATTGGCAGATATCAGCTTCTCGGAGTACCCGGCTCTTCTCGTCCTCGTGCCGAGCAGACATCAGCCCGACGTTGCTCCTCAGCCAGTCCACAAACACATCAAGCCCCTATCAAAGGAATATAGTAAGCTACATGGACAAGAATCACAGGAAAAAAAAAAACATAAGCAATCATACTCACCTCGGGGAAAGGCAAGTCCCCCAGCCGGTTCGAGGGAGCTACCGGGCTTGTATCATCACCTGTCATGTCGATGATGTTCTCCACAATCCTAGCACGTTTCTGAGGAGGAGAAGGGGAAAAGGCAGCTCCCGCGGTAAGAGGGCTCGCATCTGCAACAGCAGACTCCACACCTTTGGCTCCTTGAAGGGGGGTCAGAAGGCCCCCCGACCTGCCCCGGGTCCGGCGAGGACGTAGATCGCCCCGACGACCTCGCCTCTTGCCCGACGCCTTGGCACCGACCTCCTTGGCTTTAGTAGCCTTGGCACCGACCTCCTTAATTTTTCCAAAGTTCTTCACTGCGAACCAAAGCAAGGAAAAGGTGAGAATGATGAAAAAAAAAAAAAAAAAAAAAAAAAAGGCAATCCTAACAGCTAAAGCGGGGCCTCACCCGTCGAAGGATCCGCCATACAATGGGGCTCATACGGGCTCAACCCCGCTTCTGCTAGCGAGTCTTCGGTATATTTCCCCTCAAAAGACCCGAGGTCCTTCATTGCTTTTACAACAGTCGCCAAGTCCTATCCACCTCGCTTACTACCCACTCATAAGGTTTTCCTACCCTCCACGCCAGGTCGACAAAACTACTGTGACGGCAGAAGAAAAACTTCGAATGCCACGTATCTACCTTATTCTGAGTTCGCCCCTTGAACTCAGCTCGGGCTGAAGCATAGTACCAGCCCGCATTATTTTTGAAGATAAAGAGCTCGTAAATGAGCTCGGCGGATATCCGGTAACCCTCATTGGCGGCGGCCACACCCAAATCGGTGAATTGCCTAAATGAATTTGGGGTTATCTGCCCTAACGCCAGGCCAAGTTTCTGTTGGAGCTCGGAATAAGCTTCAGGCAGGGGCACTCGAAGACCCGCGTGCAGACTATCCTCATAAATCGTAACAAAACCTGTCGGGGGGGAACACGCCCTATCCTCTGGGCGAGGTTCTATTAACCCAGCGTCAGAAGGGAAATTGTATGCTTGAGCGAGAAAACCTAATCCTAGTTTCACCTAAGGATGAGGCGTAATCATTTACCTTATATTTAAAGCTACTATTGAAACTGACTGGCGTAGGGGATTCGCTACTGCTACTGCTAGTCTGAAAGAGGGAAGCCATACTTACTTGTGAGCGCGTCTGGAACTGTGCAAGGCGACTGTAAACGGAAACCTCAACGGAATGAACGCCGGCGGAATGGAAACGAAAGTTCGAGGATTTCAGGGGAGAAGGGAAATTTCTGGGCAAAAGCTTTTTCTGATAAAAAAATGGCGGATGTGAAAATGAAAAGGGGGAAAAACGTTTGTATCCAAAGGATATACATTTGAATCCCGCCGTACCACATCAACGCGTGTAACGTGGGCCCGATATTCTTGGAATATGAAACCGTCCCTCAACCCAATTTAAACGGCCCATTACTTTTTCCCTCCCTTTAAGTTCGGACATGGGCCACATCCAGCACAGTAAAGTGGCCATCACTCAGGTGGGTGTTTCTCCACTACCACCTCGAGCTCGGAGGATGAGCTCGGAAGATTAGCTCGACAATTCAACTCGTAGCGGTGATTTGCGCGATCAATCACCTCGGCAATTCGACCTCGTAGTCTATGTCTACACGTCTTCTTACCTCTTTTTTGGGGGGGGGGATGTGATAGTACCGGCCTCTCCTTGGGCCTGACCTAAGGCCCAATCCAGGTGGGCCTATACATTCAAGCTCGGCCCAAGAGCTCGCCCAATTACAGTCGACGCCTACCTTGAAGACCAAGTCGCGAAGCCCTACTTGGGAGAAGATCGAATCCTATTATGAATGGGAATCGGATATGCATGTACTAGGAAACAAGATATGTATAAGGAATCCAAATCCTAGAAGGATTAGGGCTCAATTCAAGGCTTATATATAGATGCTAGATTAGAGGTTTACATTCATTCAATACTCTTTGTACTTTCAAGTATAATAAAGCTCTCTATATTCTCTCCCGTGGACGTAGATCACATCGATCGAACCACGTAAATCCTTGTGGTCGTCGCATTATTGTTATTTTCTGCTATCTCCACAAACCCTAGATCTATCAGTAGGCCTATGATATTGTTGTAGCCCGTTAATCTTTTCCTTGAGTTAAGGCCTAAGATTGTTAAGACCGTTATGTAGGAGACTTTGGCAATAGAATTCAAAGGCCGGACTTATCTCTTTAGAAGTGAAAGGTGGGTTATCCTATTTTCAAGTATGGGTTAGATTCCCACGAGGTAACATTTCGGGTTATTAAGCCCAAAAAGCTTTTTACTTGATATGCATGCTTAAATATTTTATGCTCATTGCTTGTGGTTGACCAGTATGAGACATGTTATATTAACGATCGGCCTTGAGCTCCGATCAAGCCAAGGTAATGCGCACAGGAAGTTATGACGGTTCGGATAGAGGGAGTGACTCCCCTCTATTTGAACCGGATGGTAACTCAAGAATGTGAGTTGTTTTATGGTTCAAACCTATATTTCCTTTTAAAATTAGTTTGCTTATGTGAAAGGTATTTTACTAGTTTTCTTCCATAAGTACTGAAGCATGTAATATCCTTATAAAATATTTTTCAAAGAGGGGCACGGAACCACTGAGTGCTTTGTACTCAGGCCCCTGCATTGTTTTCCCTAATGCAGGTTGAATGACGTGGATGTGAAGGGAGTGATGTCGGTGTGTCAAGCGTATGTTGGGTGACGGCCTTGCGGGTCATCATCATTGACTCTACGTCTTTATTGGTCTAAGTGACTTGTTTGTATTCTCGTTCTATAACCCTTGAACTTTGTTACCTCATTTTAACCTCAATATCTCTTGTTTGATAGTTATATTTTTGAACGCTTCCGTAGTGTGGGGCCGGTATCCTCATACATCGACCTCAGTTATGTTAAGCTAGGTCAAATATTGTTTCGAATAATCACCCACCTCAACTCTTTTATTTCAAATTTTATCTCTTAAATAATCTCAATAATCACATTTTCGTTCTCGTCCACATTTAGTTCAAGTTAAGCCTTTACCGTTTCACCTACCCCCGTAGTGGCCCGCCCGATCCGCATAGGCCCGAGTGGTGGGGCGCTATAACAAGACAATCTATATACTTAGGCATTTATACTAGACAATTATCCTATTTTAACCTAAAGGTCAACCTATTCCCGGTCTTTATCATTTGAAGTTGAAAATCCATCAAGACATTGCCTTAAGGTTTTAATTTAGAGATTGGATCAAAGATCCATTATTGAAAACATGCATATTAAATCGTTATTCATAACTTGATTTTGAAAATCATGTCATGCTTTATCGTGATTCATATAAGTATGCATGCCACATTATTCATCATGTAAATCATTCATATTATACTTATGCAATTAACATATGTATATATGTCATATCTTTAATCATGACATGCTTTAACATATACACTTAGCAATTAAGCACATATAGCATCATATAACTTAGTTAATTATTTTAATTAATTAACAATCATCATTAGCTAAGTCATGAACAATTGATCATATAATACCATGTCATTAAGCTTGGATAATTATCTAATCATGATAATTAATCATATAATTAATACTATAATTAATTAGTATACGTTAATCAACATACTTAAATAAATCATACTTAATCAAATCATGTCACATAAGTACATGTTAATCATCATATTAATTAGTTAAATTAATATTAACTTAAATAATTTATCTTGAACCTTTGACTAATTTAATTAGTCAACTTAATTAATTAAACAAGTATAGCCCAAGACTCACATACTAGAATCCAAGAAATAAATAATAAATTATATTGGGTTCAACAAGTCATAAACATATAAGTCCAAAACATAATAAGTTGGGCTCAAAATGTTACTAACACATTTCATATAAGGGTTCAATAAATAATTAGACATATTGGGCTTAAACTTAAATAATCACATAATAGGAGATTGAGTTCATAATTAATCCAGCAAGTTGGACCTCTTAAACAAATAATAGCTCAAGAAGATAGTAATCCAAAACATACATTTATTTTCTAATAAAAATCTGAAAAGGTCCAACTACATAAGTCCAATACATAATTAATTGAATAAAACCCAAAACATATTGGCGTAAGAAAGCAAATTAAAAAATGGTGACTTTATATTTAAAAAAAATACTTTAATCAATTCAATAATCATAAATCACCTCTTAACTTATAAATAATTATTTTCGGAAAAAAAAACACATTTAATTCATGAAAAACATTTTTGAAGACATAAAAATGATAAAAATAATTTCTGTAAATTATTTATTATTTTATTGCATGAAAAAATATCACGAACTTCGTAAAATAGCAGACGTCGTCGATCGATTTTCCCTTTTAATACACATAGAAACTAACCAAATTAACATTTCAAGGCAATGAAAATCATTTTACAAACTCCTAATTTCATCAAAAACATGTTTTTGGGCAGATTTATTAGCAAACATTTTCTGGAAATTTCTGCACAAGGGTTTCACTCAAAAATTCATAGAGGATGTATTACTTGATGAAAAATCGACTTATATATACCTCTGAAAAGCTTGAGATGTCTACTTTATGATTCTAAAAGAAAAGCACATGAATATTGAGTAATCATGAAGATATTGGTTGGTGAAGTAAACTGTCCAGATTGAAGGTTCAAAACAGGGCAATGGCAAAGATCAATTTGTAGAGTGCTTTTCACTCGATGAAAAATTCTGGATTTTGGATAGGATGTTCTAGACATCTAGAGCTACAACATAATAAAATTTGAGAGTCATCGGAGTTCATTAGATAAGGGTTTTGCCTTCTGCTCTAATTTGATTTTACAAGGGACATGCTGAAAATTTGTAGCACTTGGAGGATAAACATTTTCACACATCAAGGTTCATAAATCATCCGCATAAATCCTAGATCTACACATAGTTCATGCTCATAACATAAAATCTTGAAATCAAAAGTAAATCTTAACATGCAATTTGTCTCTAGAACACATATAGAACATAGAAATGAATAGATCTCAAGAAATCAAGCAAAAATCATCAAACTCCATGAACAATTGAGAGCTAAGCCTCTCTTTCAACCTTAATTATGCTTCAAAACCAACATGAAAACACTTCTACACCATCTAACATGTTTTTCCTAGGAGAAATTCAAAGAAGAAAACATAAAATTGAAGATTAAGCATATGCCTAGCTTTCCCCCTTTCTCTCTCTCATTTTCGGTCTCTTTTGTTTGTACCCTTCTAGATCGTTAATGGAGCTCCTATTCTTCACCTTGAGCTCTCCTTGATGGTGTAAAAGTGGTGGTAGTGATGGCAAGAGGTGGAAGAAAGTGGGGATGGAAGAAGATGGAAGCTTGGATGTAAGAGAAAATGGCGGAGAAGCAGATGAATATGATGAATGATCTGTGGATGAGTGTGTGGCTGCCAAAAGGGGGTAATAAGGGAGGGGATGAGTCGTTGAAATGATGGTTGCTTGTTTGAGAAAAGAGTGTGTAAGAGAAGAGTTTGCATGCATTGGCCAAATAGGCTTGAGAAGAGAAAATGTGGACTTTTCCACGTGAAGTTTGAATTTGGATGACATCTCTCTCTACTCTCTTCTCTTATTCACATAATTTCTTCTCTCTCTCTCTCTCTCTCATTCATCTCCCTTAATATTTTTATTCCCATTTGTTATCATAATGTGTCTCATTGGATGGTAAGAGAAGTAGTGACCAAGCAATTGCATACATATATACATACACATATCTCACTCACATGCTTAGGTACACACATTTTATTCATCTCGTGTTATTTATCCAGATATGAATCCTCTTGATAGACCCATCTTTTATTAATCGAGCTAAGAAATTAATTTTCAAAATAATCATGCACGAATAAATCAATGCAACATATGAGATGAAATTCGCATTTATAAATATACCGTGACATGCTCATACTCGTGCTCGTTCATCAAAATATGAAAATTGAATTACTCGAAAACGTGTTTAAATTTTATTTTAAATAAAGATCTCTTTTGACTTTTATAATTAAAGTCTTCATCATCTCTTAACAAAATTTTCGGGAATAAGGACTTATCTTAAAAAGTTTTTAATTTACTCGAATTTTTCCTAGGCCGATTTTGCAGGGTGTTTCAATATAACATGCGATTTATGTTAATCTTACAATGACAATTTTCAAACGAACATATTTTCTACTATACTGCTAGTACTGTTGTTGATATTAGATATCATAAAGTCATAACATATTTATTAAACAGACTGTAACATATAAATGTAACGACGCTATCTAGCTTTCTATTAACTTTATTTCTTAAGCATAATTTCCACGCGATCATCAAAAAAAATTCCGAAACGGTGAAAAAAATTATATTGAAATAATGTAACTATGTGTATCTCTCTAAAAAATAGAGAGAATAAGAATGTCAACATATTTTTTCCATAAAAAAAAAGAATGTTAAAAAATGTTTTCTTTAAGAGGTCTTTGACCAATATTAACTACGTTTTCGTTTTATTTGGGAAAGCGATTGGAGCATATAACTTTTGAGGTTTTGATTGAACCAAGTGGTGCAAGTCAATTTGATTTTGGAAACTATAACTATTATTTACCCCACGTCAAAAGTAATTTATGCTCCATTAACGGTCTGATATGAAAATATGGATCTCAATTATGCATCTTAACCATAAACCGGATTAGCTCAATAATAGGTCAGTCGAAATATGGTATTGTATTATCTGTGCGGTTAACTCAAATTAAATTTATTTTTAAATATAATTAATTAATATTTAATCAAATTCTAATTGCATATCTGATGGTCCCGATACGAGTTCTGGTGTATGGGGGAGGGGGAAATACACCAGTTAAGAATTTTAAAAACAACCCCCTGAAAATTATCACAACCGAGTAAGACGACTCAGTTGGAAACACAACTGAGTAAGAATACTTAGCTGGAAGAGTGGTGTTGTGCGGAATGTGGTGGAAATAACAATAACTCGTATAAAATAACTCACGCTCAGATGCAAGGTCGGTCAATAACCAAATCAGTTGAGAATGCAAAAATGGAGTTTTGAGTGCTGGTTAGTAGGTCAGTTGAATATGCAATAAGTAACTGAATTAAAAACACAAACACACAAAGGATTTACGTGGTTCGGAGAGAACTCCTACGTCCACGGGGAGTTGTGAGTCCACACAACTCAGTCCAAATTCTTCAGGACTGCAACCTCAAAGCTTACGCGGGCTTTGCAACCGTTAAGATAAGTTTGCGGGTACTTATCAACCTTACAGATAAGTTTACGGGTACTTATCAACCTATCTACTCAATTTCGGGAAGAGCAGGGTCCTAACAATCCTTTTTAGGAGATGTGTATGAGGGTGGGGTTTCCAACTACTAGCTCGAACTAAGGAGTGAGCTAGGATCTAAGCTTGAACAAATGAAGACTCAAACTAAGATCAAAAACACCAAGACGGGTTCTAACACTCTATGAGCTCTCAACTAGTGATGTTCTTAGAGATTGATTGCAGTTTAGCTTGTGTGCAGGATAAAGTCTTTCTTTTGCTTTTCAGTCTCTTCTCGCACTTGTCTTATATCTTGATGAATGAATGAATGCCTCTATTTATAGGCGGAGAGAATCAATTAGCCGTTGGATAAGCCGTGGATCTCTGTTCTGTGAAAGCGATGGCTTGTCTCTCATCTCTGCAGACTTTCCCGATTTGGCAACTGTGAACTTCTGCTTTCCATCTGAGACAGCCTTGTGTTGGGCCAAATGAGGTAATGACAGAACGTCAAACCTTCACGTGACTTCCTATTTTGAATTTCAAATTTCAACCTTAGTTTTTCAACCTTGTTTAGTCGGTTGAGAAGTTTTGGTCTTCATCCAAGTGGTCTTCAGCTGATGTTCCATCTGATCGATATCTTCATCTGACCTTCTGTCTGAATAGGAACAGTTGAACCCTCAGCTGCCTTGAAATTCATGTTGTCGATCTATCGAATTGAGTCTTGCAACTGATGTTCCATCTAAACAGTTGACTTGAATGCTCAGTTGCCTTTCTTACATTTGATGTTCTGTATCTTGAACGCTCAGTTGTTTTCTTGCATCTTCCCCCTTAAACGCTCAGTTGTCTTTCTCACAACTGATGTTACACATCCGAATTTCTATCTGTAGTTCTATCCGAGTAACGCCATGTTGCCATCTTCAGCTGGAGACCTGTAAAGATAAAATCTCAACATTGCTCAAATAGCAAACCTAAATACTAACATTAGGATCTGACAACATCTACTCGGTTGGGGTCAGTTGGTTTTGGAATCAATCAAAACTTTTACTAAATTTCCCAACAATATCAATAAATTTCAATTGAGATTGAGATTATTAGAATTAATAAATTCCAATTGAAATTAATTATCTCTTAATTACCATAATCTCTTGAGTTGATATTTTATAGCAGATGTTGTATTTGTTAAATAAATTATTGCTTTTACGTTTAATTAATAATTTTATGTTCCGATATTTTAATGACCATTTAAAATTTTACAGTACAATTTATTTATCAGTAGACAGAAGTGGGGTTTTGGTAGTAATTAAGGAAATCAATAAACCATTGTTTTTCACAAAAGGCAGTGATAATGATACATAATTTCCTAGATTTAATTGGTTCTTTTTATTCATATAATTCAAAATCCGATTTTGGTTGAACCGGTTTCATAATTTTCGGTTTTCAATTTTTTTATTTTTTCTAATTTATTCTTATATAATTTTGAAATGTTTTAATTATTAACATAATCTTAATTTAGTATATATTTTTTAGACTTCAAATTAGCTAATCATCCAAACTTATAAATCTCGTTCCATATATAGTTTAGCGCTAACGAGTATACAGCATCAATTATGTATAGAATATCTCTATTTCTTATTATCTCTATTTAAAATATATATATTAAATGAATATATCGATTTTATTTCTTTCATAAAATAATTTATTCGAATTCTATCATGACATACTCCCTCCGTCCACGAAATAAAGCCCTACTAACCCCAAAATATTTGTCCACAAAATAAAGCTCTACTTACCTTTTTCCACTCATATCAAGTAGGACCTACAACAATTTTCACTCTAATTTTACTTTTCCCACCCACAATATGTGGGACCTCTATTCCACTAACAATAACTTTAACTCTATTTTACATTTTATACTCACAACAAGTGAGACCCTTATTCCACTTATAAAATTTTAATTTCCAACCCACTTCTTACACTCTCAACAAGTGGGACGTGTACTCCACTTACAACAACTTTACCAGCTTTTTTAATCTCCGTATCGACACCCAAATGAGACTTTATTTCATGGATGGAGGGAGTAATATAATTATTAATTTTTTATTTTATTTTAGATTTTGAATTTTCTGTAATTTTAAAAATAATTAGTTAAAATATTATTTTCATAGAATATCACTCTTTGTACTTCTACAAATGTTTATCTCATTATTAAAAAAGAGTAATGATGTTCGGACACACTGTGGCCAACCACACGCGCTAAAAATGGTAATATATAGGTTTTGAAAATAGAAATATACCCAAATTGGGAAGCATAAACTCTAGGGGAAAATGTAATTATTTCCATTTTTACAGTCAACTCTCCTTTTTTCACGCATAATTCGAAAAATACTCCATATTTGAAATTATTTAACATAATTAATATTTATAATTTTTTTAATTTTTAATTTTTATTTCTTAATTATACCAAAATTTTGAAATTGAAAATATTACTGGAGGATGATGATCTAAATTGAAATCATACTTCATTTTGAAATTGAAATTATAGGATATAGTTTAGATTATTATGGATATAAATGAAATTAATTATGAAATATGTAGATTTAATTAATTTTGAAAATTTCAAATTAAAACGTATAATTTATTTCTTAATTAGTCTAAGGATAATAGAGTAATCTCTGAAAATAAATAAATTAATTAATCAATTAATCAATTAATTTAAAAATATTAAAATATATAATTTGATTAGTTTTTTCCATTTATGTCTAGCACTATATGTCATAAAATTATTTTCCTTCGAGAAATTATTACTCTCTGTCCCAATGGCAATATCTTAATTTTCTTTTTCGTCTATCTCATTAGTATAATTTCATACCAAAATGATAATAATTAACCCTTCAAACTCTATAAGGCCAATCACTCTTTATCTTTTACTCTTGTTTCTTAAGACTCTCCACAGTGGATGTCTCGTTGGGGTGGCTCGAGACACCTACGCCCACGAGACACCCCACTGTTGAAACCATCGTCTTGAGTTTGTCTCTCGTCCCTTCGAGACAGTCTCGATCCGACGCGTGCATTGCACGTGCTGGACTTTTTTTTAATTATGGCGCGTGCATTACACGTGCCTCACCGAAAAAAAAAAAGAAAAAATCGGCAACGGTAAAATTTGAATTGCAACGGGTATTTCAACGACTATGTTGCCGATTTTTTTATTCAATTTTTACCAATATATATCACCTTGATTCACACCATTTCCACCATTTCTCACACAATTATCTCTAATTTTTCACAAATTTTCACACAATCACCTCTCATAAATTGATCCAAATAATATGTGGTCGTCGTCGTGGTGTTCCCCCGAAATGGTAGAAGACGGGGCATACGCCAACGGGGCTTAATTCTATCAACCTCAACTCGTCTGTCGGCGAGTCCTTCCAGAATGTCATGGGCGACGACAAGAGTCCCTCGTCCTAGCCAACACAGGCCACGGCAAGTCGCAAGAGGGTGGCTAAAGGAAAGGGCAGGGCACATGCCGATTTCACCCTTGCAAACGTCGCTCCTCCTCCTCCGGCCGAAGGCGCCAAACCAACGACGAAGCGGCGCAATTACACGGTTGAACAAGGCACTGCCGTCGTCCAGATCTGGAGAGAGGAGACATGCAACTCATTCTCGGCGAAGATCAACATGGCGAGAAGTACTGGGGGAAAGTGGCGGCGAGGTTCAACGCCATGTTCGACGACGACATCAATCCAAAAACAGTGAAGAGTTTTTTTGGGCAGATTTCCGGCTGGGTGAAGAAGTGGATGATCGCTTATGGCATAGCGACGAAGAAAAGGCCCAGCGGCGCCTCCGACGACATGGTGATCGAGTCTGCCCAACAGATATACTCCAACCATCAAGGAGGACAACGCTTCAAGCACTTTGGTGCCTGGAAAATCTTGCAGGACTATCCTAAATTCCTCCACCAAGAATTTTCCGACGGACGAAGTATACGGAAGAAGGCACCTACACCTCATTTGGAACGCCCCACGGATCGAGCGAGGCAATAGAAGGGGAAAGCACAGCTCCCCCCAGCCCACAGAGACGAGACGCGGCAAAGACGGCGGTGAGGGCAGCCAAAGGAAATACGAATTAAAGACGACTGAGGATGTGGAGTTCGGGTCGTTGGTCGACTCAACGAATGCCCGACTAAGCGGCATGATCGAGGCAAATAACAACCTCACCGAGGCAATGAGGGAGCGTGCTCGGGCGAAGCAAGACGCCACCTATGCAAGGATCATCAACACGGATACGTCATATATGACGTCGGAGCAGTACCAACTGCATGTGATGATGGTTGCCGACGTCAAGCGACGTCGAGGATGGACTTGTTTTTTTTTCCCCTACCAACGACTATGTTTTTTATTTTTTTTTATTTCTAGTAACGTATTTTTTTTTATTTCTAGAAATGTAATTTTTTTTCTAGTAATGTATTTTTTTATTTTATTTTTAGTAATATATTATTTTTATTTAAATTAATGAAATCATCAAATTTTTTAATTAAAATTAATATAAAATACATATTCAGAAATTAGACCGAGACAGTCTCACTACAATTCACTGTCTCTATTTCTATGACACACCATAAAAACACCCCACTGCAGAAACAAAACGATAGTGGTACCCACGGCGAATAAGATCTTGTTGTTATTGGGTTGGAGCTGATACTATTGGGAATCGTCCAATATATGTGTGCTGCACTGCGTTGGACGGTAAGATTGCGACACCTCAGTATTTGTCTTTTACACTCATTTTGACCCTTTTGAAAAAATAATATTTTATTCTAAATTAATATTATTATTTTATTTTAACTTGTGTTAAGTTAACCATGTGATGGAGTTTGGCAAAAAATGACAGCCTGTATCTGACTTGATGTCCTCTCATTCTCAGTTACTATCTTTTTCTTTTTCTTTTTTTATCTCTCTCTCTTTCTTCATGGGTGCTTCTCCTCCGTCAACACACCTCTCCTCCTGTCTACTTTGCTTCCCTCTACCTCATCGCCGCCGTTGAGGGGTCGCCGATGAATTCCCAAATTTGATCTTCGTTTTAGCCGCCTGCCGCTTCCTTTCTCCACCCCAGATTTGTCGCTACCACTCATTAGCTTATCCCGCCGTTGTTTGTCGTCTACATCTCCCACTCTCGCCATCTCTTCCATATACAAATCTGTAATACGCGAGTCTCATTCATTTGCTGAGTCTTGTGACGGACAACGGCGAATCTTAAGCGATGGAGGCGGACTAAGGAGCAACGGTAGGGGCCGTACGAACGAGTCATGACTCGGCGATTCATGTATGAATGAATCGGCGGCGATATGGAGGCTAATACAAGATTCAAATTCGTACTCTTGTATTAACGTCTTCGTTCATCCTCGTCGCCGGCCTCCAACCCCATCATCCCCTTTGTCGTCCTTCTGCCCCATCACCTCTTCAAACGGATCGAGGTAAAGGGGCGGTTCGTCAACTGCGATGACTTGCCGGCTTAGGCGTGAGGGGCGTGAAACGCCATTACCTCCGCTATAGCGCTGCTGCACGAAGCCAAAGAGACAGAGACAAGATGTCGGGGCTAGCCTTTGTGTTGCGCTTCACAACCATCTCTGCCGGCTACTAGGGGCGGTCGGAGAGAGGCGTCACCGCTGTATGAGGAAGGATAAGGACGGCGACTTTGCCGCCGCCTAGGGCTGCTGCTTCGTCGATCGCGACGGAATTCCATCTGGCGTTGATGCGAGGGGAGTTGGACGTGACTCCATTCACTGTGGTTGTGTTCTCCGACGCGATAGAAGTGACGAAAGACTGTCGGTGCTAGTTGTGCTGCCCCGACGGTCCGCCGTTGTCAACGACAGATGGGAGACCGTGTTAGATGTCGGCGCCCTTGGGAAAAGCTGCAACAGCTGTAACCAAAATAAAAATATAATTATTTTTAGAATAATAACAGTAATCTATTTTGTTAATTTTATACTACTAGTTTGAAATTATATATACTCCAATTACGGTTAAATTGATTGCATTAATTAACTTAAATAATATAATAAGTGCAATCTTATTAATTTGGAATTAATATAAACTCTTCAATGTCTTCTGAGATGAGTACATAAATTAGATTATTTATATGTTATTTTATGTGTTAAACACATTTGTTTTTTAATAGTAATTATTCGTTAATGTCTTAAATCCTAATAGCCATATTAATTAAAGAAGTCATTAAAGTGGTTGTTGATCAAATAATTCAATTATCAAGTAGAAACTTCACTATTATAAAAAAAAAATGGTCATAGTATAGAGTTGATTTAATAACTTGTCATTTACATCTGCTACAATATATCACATCATAAAAATATCTTAATATGATGAATTGTTTATTTATTTATTTTCAAATAATATATGGTAAAACTTGTTTAATTATCGTGAAAATAATGTTGGCTATTTTAATAAACTCAAAAATATGATGACTAATATGTTCATATATTATTGACTATATTCACCTTTTTTATTTCGCAGTAATCCATTATTCAGCTGACATGATTCTCGGTTAAATATTGAAAATGCGATCTATTGTTATTTAAAATATAAAAAAGTACAAATTTTATGTGACTTAGAACTGAAATCTAGATACATTTTGCCGACCTACTACTTAATATTCACTTACCAACGTACTAGTAGGGGTGTGCACGGGCCGAACCGGACCGAAAAAATTGACCGAACCGATGAGTTTTGGTCGGTTCGGTCCGATTTTTGTGTGTACCGGTTTTTGGTCCGGCGGTTCGGTTTCGGTTCCAATTTTTTAATCTGTCGAGCACCGAACCGACCGAACATATAATAATATTAAAATAATATAAATATATATATTTATTTTGTCGACCGATTACTTAATATTCACTTGCCAACGTAATAGGTCTTTTATTTACGAAAGCCATTATCATTTAAAAAAAAATAGAATAAAAGAAATTGGCCACAACCAATTGCAATTCCGTTCACAATGGCAAATCATTTCTTAGATCCCTTAGGTATAATTAAAGGTAATAATACATTGAATTATTATATTGTAGACGATACGTGCATATCACGATTGGACTATCACATTTTTCAGTGAAGCAAGACTTCTATGTTTGAATATTATTTTTCAGTGAAGCAAGACTTTCAGTGAAGTCAATTGCAATTGGTAGTATCCAATTTCGTTTAATCTAATTTTTTTAGTTGTTAATGGCCGACGTAAATGAAAGACCCTATTAATTTGGCTAGTTAATATTATTGATAGGTCATGAAATTGTATCGCATTCGCAAAAAAATTTTACTACATACAAACAAGCATGGCCGAATGGGTCATGCGACATGATCATTAGTACAAAGTCATGTTAATACTTTTTCACGCTAATTGAATAAGTAATACTGATAATTGGAGCTATGAATATAGTGAACAATCCTTCAACATCTCATACCAATAATTTGCAAAACGCCATGTAACAATTGGGCATATTTCACAATAGCCATGTTAGTAGAGCGATTAGATATTCGTCGACGATGGCGGTATCTAAAAAAAGATAGAATTACAATGGTCAATATTTATTATTTAAATTACAAGCATCATAATTGATTTTCCAAAATTATCTTTTCTTTTCTAAAAAAATGCAACAACTTGGACAACCGTAGAAGATTCTCAAGATGTTCTAGTACAATAATCAAACAAAGAAGTCTCGCTTCACTTAAAAAAGTGCTTGTCTGAACTTCATATGCACGTATTGCCAAACATCTATTAATTGAACGTATTATTACTTTTTATTATACCTAATGGTTACTGGAATTGATTTGCCATTGTGAACGGAATTGCAATTGGTATCGGCCAATTTTTTTTATTCTAATTTTTTTAGATTATAATGGCCATCGTAAATGGTCTCATATTTACAATGGCCCGTCAACCGGAGGTTCCATAACACTTAATTACATATGAATGGCAGTAAAATGTTACAATTTCACTTTACTTTAGAAGTAAATTCTTGCAAGTTATGTTAAGATATTGTGAATCATTAGATAAGGATACTAAAGTCCTCTGTATTCACTAAAAGGCCTCTTAAGATATGGTTCACCATCATTTACATATGAAATAAATTGATCTAGAAAAATGCCATAACAAAGTTGAACATAATACCTATGCCATCGTTCTTTGCCCATAAACACTTAGGCCACGATGGCTTGACCTAAACAAGAGATACTACCAATGGTTTATGATGTTTTTCCAATCAATCCTCATAACCTTTAATTAAATATAATTTACTTTGGTAATACAAAAATAATTATGATGATTGTAAGTTGAATGAATATTAGTGGTCATTATAATCTTATCTTATTTTGGATACCGCCATCGTGGACCAAGTTGTTAACGCTCTATTAACATTGTCATTGTTAAATATGCCCAATATCACCATGGCGTATTGCAAATTTTGGTCTCTTAGGTTGAAGGATTGTTCACTATATTGATATTTCCAATTCTCGGTAATCCTTTATTCAATTGGCGTGATTCTCTTTTAAGCATTGAAAATGCAATCAATATTTATTTAAAATATGAAAAAGTAAAAAAATTTATGTGAGATCAGATACAATTTGCCGACCTATTAATAATATTCACTTCCAACATAATAAGGCCTTTTATTTACGACGACTATTAGCATCTAAAAAAAATTAGAATAAAAGAAATTGGCAACTACCAATTGTAATTCGGTTCATAATGACAAATCATTTCTTAAATACATTAGGTATAATTAAAAGTGATAATATGCGAAATTATGAGATTTTAGGCGATACATGCATATCAAAATTGGACTAGCATACTTTCTGTGAAAAGAGACATCTATGCATTATCATACCAACATAGTGTAATTTTAATTTTTTAGTAATTAATATAACTTTAGCCTTAAACAAATTTGGGTTAATTGAGTCCTATTAAATCTCTAAGATTATGGACCATGATCAATTTTGTCAGTTTCATTATGTATACATTCATGGTAACAAAAATAAAAATGCCCAAAGGAATAAACAAATCACAAAAAATAGTTATAAATAACTAAACAAATATAGTATTAACAATATCTTTTCACAAAATTGGAAAAGTTCATTATTATGACATCTACATAGGTATCGGCCATACAAAATACAACCAATTTAATATGTTAATTCACTATCCAATAAACACAACCATTCTATGAAATGAATTATCTGCTAAAAAAATGGTATAAAAATGAATTATTAAATTACAAAATACAATATACAAAATACGAAAAACAGCCATAAGTTCCATCATATTATTGGAACAAAGTTATTGTAAAAGAACAACAAATTTATTAAGCAAAATACAGCATAAATATATAATCAAGGATTAAAATTCATCAAAATACATGGTTTCAATTACAAATTTTTAGTAATTAATAATATTATATTTAAAACATAATTAAGATTAACAATTTATTCCATCAAGTAATATTAATCATAAAGGAATCTCCTAATCATATTCGAAGTAAACTCTAATTACAAATATTACGATTCATTAAGATAATTAAGTCAAAATAAATGAATAATTAATAAATCTAAAACATGAAACCAATTTAATAAATACAAACTAAAAAGATAAAATAAGATAAGTCAAAGATACCTTCAAATTTTCAACATTCAAAATAGCCTTAAAAATTGGGCCAACCATGATTACATAATACAATAAAACAAAATTAAAATTCAGATTTTACATATTAAATTTAAATAAAAAAGAAAGAAAAATAGTTAAAGCTAAAAACAATCTGGGCCGTAGAAGCAATGCATTGCAAGTATATTGGACGATTCCGATACTATTGTACTCCATTTCACTGTTTCACGGTTTTCTTTTACCTTTCCATTTTGCTATATAAAGACAGCAGAGTCTTAAACCACTTCTCATACTTCTCTATCGTTCGCCAACCATACGGTTCTCTCCAATCTCTCTGTTTCCTCCTAATCAT
>JANLIY010000153.1:0-49412 GCA_029490685.1 Schizonepeta tenuifolia
CCCCAAGCCCTATAACTACCGAAAATTTTTCAGATTTTGGGGCTTTCTTTCGTGTTCGATTTCTTCGTCGAATTGATGATAGATTAGTGTTTCTCATGTCGTTAATTGATCGTATGAATTATTTTAGATTTTCTAAAATAAAATCCAAAACCTAAGAGACGAACAAGGCTCGATTTAGGTTAGTAAATGTTAAGATATGCTCGATTGTTTAATGGAAATGAGTTATACGATGCATGAGGATGAATATATATTAATTTGAGAATTTTCTAAAAATAAAACGAGAAATGTAAGAGACGAAGATGTGGTGATAAGTCGAGGCTCGATAACTTTTTGATAATATGATTTATATATTAGTAATGCTCGTTAGATGATAGTCGTTGTCGTAAAATTTGAATGAAAACGGAGAATGTAGAATTTTACGTAAGAGACGAACGATGGTCGATAAGTCGGGAATAAATGATGATATGAGGTTATGATTTGCGTAATAGTGAATCTCGATAGATGAGGAACCATATCGTAGAAGTTGAACGAATTCCGATAACATTGGAATTTTGGTAAGAAACGAAGTAACGATCATAAGTATTGATAAAAAGGGCGAATAAGGAAGGTAATTAGATAATAATGCTTATTAATAATTAAGGAACAACTTTGCAGTTGTCGATATTTGCATCCGAGAAGAAATGATATAAGTTGTAGTTGTAATCGAGAAGTTAGGTTTTGAAATGAGAACTTGATTTGGCTTAGTAAATGACTAGTTTGAATGACGAAGTTTTAATCGTCGTATTAGTAAACGAGAAATGAAAAGGGGTCTATCACGTATCAAGAAGTGATATTATGCGAGCGTTGCTCGAAGGTGTTTACGTTTTGCTTTAATAAATGAGTATTAAAGTATTTATATGCGAGCGTTGCTCGAAAGTGATTACGTATTGTTTTAATAAGTGAGTATTAATGATCTATCAGTGCTTAAATGATTTGGTTATGTGAATTCTATTATGTCTCTCTGCGTTAGCCCTCAGGTG
Organism: Schizonepeta tenuifolia; assembly: GCA_029490685.1. Lineage (NCBI taxonomy): Eukaryota > Viridiplantae > Streptophyta > Magnoliopsida > Lamiales > Lamiaceae > Schizonepeta > Schizonepeta tenuifolia. The sequence continues at coordinate 1,020 of JANLIY010000153.1, forward strand.
CTAACCAGAGTATTGGATTCTGAGATAGCCCTCAGGCTGCTATCCAGATAATTCCAACTAAACGATCAGATTCTGAGATAGCCCACAGGTGCTATCCAGAGGGACAATTTCTGAGTTAGCCCTCAGGTGCTTTCCAGACGATCGAATGTGAGTTTAAAAAACCCACAGTGTGTCATTTAGAAATTAAGTGTTCAGTAGTAAAAGTATTTATGCGAGTATTTATGAAAAGATGCATGATTTGATTTAATATTTGGTAAGCACGGGCCTTTTAAAGAAAAACACCGTTGCATTACATATAAAATGTTTTCGGCAATGTGCCCACTAAGTACTTTAGTACTTAGCCCTGCATGTTTGTTTTTAAATGTGCAGGTTGAGCGACGAAGGCGGAGGAGGTTGAGTAAAGGTCTTTTCTCAGGAAAGAAGTTTAGTTGAGCCTCGATTTCACATTTGATATGTGTTATCATTTCTATGTTTTCCGCTGCCAATTCTGTAAACTAGTTTCAGTTAGTATATAACTTTAGAACTAAGTTTCATTCAACTTAGTCTCTTCTAAGATCAGTTATGTTGAGTGATCCTTCGTGATCAACTCTTTCTTTCATTAATTAAAGTCAGTTCCCTTATTTATGTAAATCCTTTCGGTTTAAATTGTTATTACTTTAAACCTAGTTTTCCCTGTATACAGTTTGACCAGCGATCCTTCAAGATCGACTCTCTTTTATTTAAGTTCATCGTAATTAGTGTTTTAACACTAATTACGATGAACTTAAATAAAAGAGAGTCGATCTTGAAGGATCGCTGGTCAAACTGTATACAGGGAAAACTAGGTTTAAAGTAATAACAATTTAAACCGAAAGGATTTACATAAATAAGGGAACTGACTTTAATTAATGAAAGAAAGAGTTGATCACGAAGGATCACTCAACATAACTGATCTTAGAAGAGACTAAGTTGAATGAAACTTAGTTCTAAAGTTATATACTAACTGAAACTAGTTTACAGAATTGGCAGCGGAAAACATAGAAATGATAACACATATCAAATGTGAAATCGAGGCTCAACTAAACTTCTTTCCTGAGAAAAGACCTTTACTCAACCTCCTCCGCCTTCGTCGCTCAACCTGCACATTTAAAAACAAACATGCAGGGCTAAGTACTAAAGTACTTAGTGGGCACATTGCCGAAAACATTTTATATGTAATGCAACGGTGTTTTTCTTTAAAAGGCCCGTGCTTACCAAATATTAAATCAAATCATGCATCTTTTCATAAATACTCGCATAAATACTTTTACTACTGAACACTTAATTTCTAAATGACACACTGTGGGTTTTTAAACTCACATTCGATCGTCTGGAAAGCACCTGAGGGCTAACTCAGAAATTGTCCCTCTGGATAGCACCTGTGGGCTATCTCAGAATCTGATCGTTTAGTTGGAATTATCTGGATAGCAGCCTGAGGGCTATCTCAGAATCCAATACTCTGGTTAGCACCTGAGGGCTAACGCAGAGAGACATAATAGAATTCACATAACCAAATCATTTAAGCACTGATAGATCATTAATACTCACTTATTAAAACAATACGTAATCACTTTCGAGCAACGCTCGCATATAAATACTTTAATACTCATTTATTAAAGCAAAACGTAAACACCTTCGAGCAACGCTCGCATAATATCACTTCTTGATACGTGATAGACCCCTTTTCATTTCTCGTTTACTAATACGACGATTAAAACTTCGTCATTCAAACTAGTCATTTACTAAGCCAAATCAAGTTCTCATTTCAAAACCTAACTTCTCGATTACAACTACAACTTATATCATTTCTTCTCGGATGCAAATATCGACAACTGCAAAGTTGTTCCTTAATTATTAATAAGCATTATTATCTAATTACCTTCCTTATTCGCCCTTTTTATCAATACTTATGATCGTTACTTCGTTTCTTACCAAAATTCCAATGTTATCGGAATTCGTTCAACTTCTACGATATGGTTCCTCATCTATCGAGATTCACTATTACGCAAATCATAACCTCATATCATCATTTATTCCCGACTTATCGACCATCGTTCGTCTCTTACGTAAAATTCTACATTCTCCGTTTTCATTCAAATTTTACGACAACGACTATCATCTAACGAGCATTACTAATATATAAATCATATTATCAAAAAGTTATCGAGCCTCGACTTATCACCACATCTTCGTCTCTTACATTTCTCGTTTTATTTTTAGAAAATTCTCAAATTAATATATATTCATCCTCATGCATCGTATAACTCATTTCCATTAAACAATCGAGCATATCTTAACATTTACTAACCTAAATCGAGCCTTGTTCGTCTCTTAGGTTTTGGATTTTATTTTTAGAAAAATCTAAAATAATTCATACGATCAATTAACGACATGAGAAACACTAATCTATCATCAATTCGACGAAGAAATCGAACACGAAAGAAAGCCCCAAAATCTGAAAAATTTTCGGTAGTTATAGGGCTTGGGGTTCTTGATTTTTTCTTCATGATTTGATCCGTAGAACTCGATTCTAAGCATCCTAGAACATGATTCGATCAAAGACACATGCTATCTTACTCTCCAAATTTTCGAACAAAAATAAAAAATAGGGGAAAAGAGATTTGTTCGGTTCAATTGGTAGACGAAGTTCTTGCCTTTCGTATTATAAACTCGGATTGGACTTTGATCGGTAGATGGAAGAGTTGTGGATCTTAGAAGAGCTTGGACTTGTATCTCCAATGGAAGAAATTGAGAGAAAAATGAGAGTGAATGGAGGAGATGGGGTGGCGGCAATGGAGTGATAAAGGAGAAGGTGATGACTCACCTATGGTGAGTCATAAGTAAGAAGAAATATCTCATAAAGTGGTGTGACTCGTTAGGGAGACGTTTGGCAAGGGAAAAATTAACGAAAATTCTCGTTTCTGGCTCTTAAACGTCATTTTAAAAGTCGAGAAATACTTTTATAGTTAGTTACGGAATTGACGAAATTTAATTCGTTCGTTAGATTGGAAATAATTTACGTACTCGGAAAACTTAAATCATTTTTCAAAATCCGAGAAAAAGTCGGGACGTCACAGTCCAAAATTCGTCCGGAAAAATCATAAAAATGAACTTTCTCGGGCGAACTCTTATCGCAATTTCGTGAATGTAAAAATCAGACGGTTTCCCGATCTGAGTTCTAGAATTAAAATTTTTATGGCCCGTGAAAACCGTAATACAGTAGTCGTTCCTCTAACTTCTGGAATTTATTTTCTGAAACGGATTTCACCGTTGGTCTTAGAATTGAAAATCAGGAGCTTAGGCGTGCAAAGTCATAATTAATATTAACTTTAAATTTTAAGACAGAAGAATTTTTCCGGGGTATTACATTTAGCTAGGTGGCTTACGTGTTATTTGTCCTCGCTACTTCTCCGTCCCGCTTGATCCTTCATAGTTGACATCGATTAAGAAAATGAGATACTACGCAAGACGAAGAGTAGACGTTTGTCTCGACTGAAGGACTTCTACTTGAATCGTCTCTCTCGATTTTAATCTCTTCTAGCTAAATCTCATTCCTTAGTTCTCTTCTCATCTCTCAATTACTAAGGGATTTATCTCACAGTCTCGTCAAAACATAACTGCTACTCGACATCGCTTCCGTTTTTCTTTTTATTTTAAGAAACGTCATCTATCTAACTCTATTACTCGAATTCTTTCTTGCATTCTTAATCAATTCCTGGTTTAATTAACGACTTATTAACTTAATCGCTTGCACATAAAGGCATATTCAAATTGCATGCATTAATAGCATTCTCAACAATTTGTTCACGTTATTATTATAACAAAATGTTTCACTCAAGCACATTGATTTAGTCACACAATAACTCAATATATCAAACATGTTGTCACATATTCGATTCACACTTCAAGACACATTAGTCATTACTCGACTTTTGTTTTTAGAAAGATTCTTTCTTTAATTCTTAAATACAAACTCTTATTCTTTTATAATATTCAAATAATAGGAATTCTTTTAATTTAAAACTCAAATAATAAATTTATTCTTCTCGACTCAATATACTACACTATTCCAAAACTCGTCGTCTATGTATACGTATTCATATACGTATTATTATTTCTTACTCAACTATTATTATCATTTCTCTTTTAATTTTAATAAACTCTTAAGAAAATTCGTCTTTTTACAACTCATCTCGTATTCTCGACTCAACACTAATTTTAGTTTATTAACTCAATAACTTCTATTTATTTATTTTCAAAACTCGACTTACTTTAGTATTTTCATACTTTGTCATTTCTTATCTAAATAAGAAATTATCTTTTGAATTATTTATTTTTATTCCAAACTTCTCGATTAGGTTAACGAACAATCAAACTCAACTCGATTAAAATTTCATACTCGTTTTATAACTTAAATTCTCGAGTTTTATTTCGACTTCTATTTCTCGATTATTAAGACTTTTAATTTTCTTCTCTATTTAATTCTCAATTATCAATTTCTCTAAGCTCGATTTAATTAACTCGATTAACTCTTCCCTCGACTCTATTGATTTAACTAAGGAAATTATTTTTCCTTTATTAATTTTAATTTATGACTCATTCCTCAATTAGTAACTTTTCTCTTTTTCTTTTCTATTTTCTATTTAATATTTATTTTAACAAATATCTTGATTATTTTATTATTTAAACAACTAATTTCTTTTTGAATTAATTTAATTGAAATTCAAATCTTCAAATTTTATCTCAAGAACACCTAGAACACCTACTAGGTATTCCTTTTCATATTTTTCGATTTTTCTCCCTTTTTAAAGCTTAAAACTCATTCTTTTTAGCTCATTAAATCCTACCTTCATCTAGGATTCAAATTAATACTCAAATATACATCAATAACATTTTGACATCAAGATCATCAAATTTACTAAATCATCATAAAATTATGTTTCTTCAAAAATATGCATATTGATCGATTTCTTCAAATTTAAAAACACGAAGGATTAAATCATCACATCTCATAATAATCTCATGCTCAAAACATCAATTAAATCATCAACAAAATCAACAAAATAATTTCTTCTTCCTGGCCCTAAAAGTCACGGCATTTTCATCATTTTTAGGGCATTCGATTTTTAAAATTTTCAACCACAAATACTCATTCACAATATACTCAAAAACATAAATCAAACATCAAATTAACAAATACTCAAGAAAATCATATTTTTCCATTTTTCTCCTAAATTTTCGGTGCTACTAAATTTTTAGGGCTTTTAATTTCTTTTTCTTTCTTAATTCATAGATTAAATCCTAGGGTTCGATTCTCCTATCGATTTCTCCTCACTCGATCCTCACATCGATAACCCTAGTTTGCCTAAACATAAAATAAATATCATGCATGCATGTTTTCTTTAATTTAGGGCTTATGGAGATACATGTATACAAGAAATCAAATAAAATATCATAATTCAAGAAATTAAATCGATCTCCTCCTCTTGATCTCTTGGAACCGAAAATGATGGGGAAAGGGGGCTCAACTCCTAGCTTGGATTTCTCTTGGAAGAACTCATCTTGAACCTCAAGAAATAATAAGACAATAATTATTCATCCTTTCTAGGGAATTATAGCGAAATTTTCAAAGAAATAAACATGATTATGTGATTTCAAACTCAAGAACTTGGAGATTTTTTACCTTTCAAATTAGGGTTTGAAAGAACTAGGATGATGATGATCTTCACTTGTTCTTCATGGAATTAGAGCTTGGATCTTAGGATTTCAATAGAGTTTTCTTCAAGTATGTGTAGTGTGTGTGTGTGGCGGCATTGAGAGGGATGAGAGGGAGAGATTTTCTTTTCTTTCTCTTCCAAGGGAAGTCACGAGAGAGAGAGAGAGATGACTTGAGAGAATGAAATGTAAACAATGATTTTCTTTAGCTTATAGAATAAGTTTTGACAAAAGTTTAGGGAATATAATGATTATATTCCAATAGGTGTTGAAAATAGGGTATTAGATAGAGATATTAGGGAGAGATTGAGAGAGATGTCGGTGGGAGAGGGAGAGAGATGGGACAGATTCTTCTTTATTTTATTACAGATATAATTCACCCGGTTGAAAAAGTTTTCCGGGTATAAAGTCCGTACTATTTCATTTATGCTGAAAACGGCTCTAATCTCTCCTCATCTCGTATCCGACACTCAAAACTTCTCAAACATATCTCATGTCCCATTAAATAAATCAAGGATCTCTATTATCTAATTTTTAGGTCTAAATTCCTAATAATGAAGAAAACCTAAAAATTAATCGGCCTATTAATCCGTTAAGGATTAAAATCTTATAACTCTCTCAAGTGATCTCGGATGAGCTTCTATCATATCTCAATGACCTTAGAATAAATTCTATGTTCAAAAGACTCTAATTAGGACCGTTTGAAATCCTTAAGAGGATTGGATCCGTATCATATAGATTAGCGTTGCCTCCCAGTTTTGGGAATTCGCATAATGTTTTTCACGTGTCGCAATTGAGAAAGTATGTCTTCGATCCAAAGCACGTAATACGCCAAGAGGATGTAGAATTGAAGCCCGATTTAAGTTACGAGGAGAAACCCGAGAGAATTCTAGATCGTAAGGTTCAGCAGCTTAGAACGAAATCGATTCCCTTAGTGAAGATTAAGTGGCGTCATCATGATCTCGAAGAAGCCACATGAGAACTCGAAGAAAAGATGAGGGAAAAATATCCCGAACTGTTTTCTCAAGGTTACTAAATTTCGGGACGAAATTTTTTTTAAGGGGGAGAGGATGTAATACCCTGAACTTTCGTAAGTCTATGAGTGCGTTCTAATTAAATAACAAGTTTTGAGAAACAAAATTTTTTCTAAGTAAAAAGAATTACTGTGAAAAGACTAAAATGCCCTTATGTGCTCCAACGAGAATTTATGTGTTTTGATTACTTAAGTTGAGGATGTGATGCATTGATTGAGTTTATTTATATGAGTTTGAGCATGAGCTTGATTTTCAGAAAATTTCGAGAATGTTTATTTTTCAGTAAATAGTATCAATTACCGAGAAAACACTATTCACCGATGAACTTAGAAATTGATCTAATTAGAGTCTTTTGAACCTAGAATTTATTCTAAGGTCATTGAGATATGATAGAAGCTCATCCGAGATCACTTGAGAGAGTTATAAGATTTTAATCCTTAACAGATTAATTGGCCGATTAATTTTTAAGTTTTCTTCGTTATTTGGAATTTAGACCTAAAAATTAGATTATCGAGATCCTTGATTTATTTAATGGGACATGAGATAGGTTTGAGACGTTTTGAGTGTTGGATACGAGACGAGGAGAGATTAGAGCCGTTTTCAGCATAAATAAAATAGTACGGACTTTATATCCGGAAAACTTTTTCAACCGGGTGAATTATATCTGTAATAAAATAAAGAAGAATTCTTCTCATCTCTCTCCCTCTCCCACCGACATCTCTCTCAATCTCTCCGTAATATCTCTCTCTAATACCCTATTTTCAACACCTATTGGAATATAATCATTATATTCCCTAAACTTTTATCAAAACTTATTCTATAAGCTAAAAAAAATCATTGTTTACATTTCATTCTCTCAAGTCATCTCTCTCTCTCTCTCGTGACTTCCCTTGGAAGAGAAAGAAAAGAAAATCTCTCCCTCTCATCCCTCTCAATGCCGCCACACACACACACTACACACACTTGAAGAAAACTCCATTGAAATCCTAAGATCCAAGCTCTAATTCCATGAAGAACAAGTGAAGATCATCATCATCCTAGTTCTTTCAAACCCTAATTTGAAAGGTAAAAATTCTCCAAGTTCTTGAGTTTGAAATCACATAATCATCCTTTATTTCTTTGAAAATGTCGGCTATAATGCCCTAGAAAGGATGAATAATTATTGTCTTATTATTTCTTGAGGTTCAAGATGAGTTCTTCCAAGAGAAATCCAAGCTAGGAGTTGAGCCCCCTTTCCCCATCATTTTCGGTTCCAAGAGATCAAGACGAGGAGATTGATTTAATTCCTTGAAGTATGATATTTATTTTATGTTTAGGCAAACTAGGGTTATCGATGTGAGGATCGAGTGAGGAGAAATCGATAGGAGAATCGAACCATAGGATTTAATTTATGAATTAAGAGAGAAAAGGAAATTAAAAGCCCTAAAATTTGGTTAATACCGAAAAATTAGGCAAAAATTAGGAAAATGTGATTTTCTTGAGTATTTTTTAATTTGATGTTTGATTTATGTTTTTGAGTATATTGTGAATGAGTATTTGTGCTTGAAAAATTTAAAAATCGAATGCCCTAAAAATGATGAAAATGCCGTGACTTTTAGGGCTAGGAAGAAGAAATTATTTTGTTGATTTTGTTGATGATTTAATTGATGTTTTGAGCATGAGATTATTATGAGATGTGATGATTTAATCCTTCGTGTTTTTAATTTTGAAGAAATCGACCAATATGCATATTTTTGAAGAAAAATAATTTTATGATGATTTAGTAAATTTGATGATCTTGATGTCAAAATGTTATTGATGTATATTTGAGTATTAATTTGAATCCTAGATGAAGATAGGATTTAATGAGCTAAAAAGAATGAGTTTTAAGCTTTAAAAAGGGAGAAAAATCGAAAAATATGAAAAGGAATACCTAGTAGGTGTTCTAGGTGTTCTAGGTGTTCTTGAGATAAAATTTGAAGATTTGAATTTCAATTAAATTAATTCAAAAAGAAATTAGTTGTTTAAATAAAAAAATAATCAAGATATTTGTTAAAATAAATATTAAATAGAAAATAGAAAATAAAAAGAGAAAAGTTACTAATTTGAGGAATGAGTCATAAATTAAAATTAATAAAGGAAAAATAATTTCCTTAGTTAAATCATTAGAGTCGAGGAAAGAGTTAATCGAGTTAATTAAATCGAGCTTAGAGAAATTGATAATTGAGAATTAAATAGAGAAGAAAATTAAAAGTCTTAATTCGAGAAATAGAAGTTGAAATAAAACTCGAGAATTTAAGTTATAAAACGAATATGAAATTTTAATCGAGTTGAGTTTGATTGTTCATTAAACTAATCGAGAAGTTTGGAATAAAAATAAATAATTCAAAAGATAATTTCTTATTTAGATAAGAAATGACAAAGTATGAAAATACTAAAGTAAGTTGAGTTTTGAAAATAAATAAATATAAGTTATTGAGTTAATATATAATGCCCCGGAAATTCCTTACGATCTCAAAATTTTAAAGTAATTAAATTAAATGGCTTTGCACGTCTAAGTTTACGATTTTGAATTCTAAGACTAACGGTCGAATCCGTTTCCGAAAATAAATTATGAAAGTCAGCTAGACGACTACTGTATTTGGGGTTAGCGCGTACGAAAAGTTTTTAGTTCGTGAACTCAGAACGGAAAACCATCTGATTTTTACATTCACGAAATCGCGATACGAACTCGCTCTAGAAAGTTCGTTTTTGTGATTTTCCGGACGAAACTCGGACTGTGTCGTCCCAAGATTTTGTCAAAATAAATTTATTAAATATTATTTTCCGATTAAGTTTAGTACGTTAGAATTTTTGGACGAATCGGATCGTGACGATTTTGTGCCGAGCTACGTTTTTCGTCATTCGATTTCCGTAACGTCGTATCGCGCAGGAAAAGCGCGTAATTCCTTCTTTTTCCCCCTCCATGACCGACTTCCCCCTCTCCCCAAGCTTAGATATTTCATTATTATATAGTTTCTAACTAAATGACTCATCATATAGATATTTAGTTAACCTTTACACCTAAGTCTAGTTAGATCTTAACATATCAATTGAAATCATCTCTCTCACTCCTTCCCTCCCCCATTTCGGCAGCCCCTCCTCTCTCTCTCCCATCCTTCTTCTTCCATCTCCATTGAAGAAGCTTCAAGATCTTGAGCAAGGAGAAACACACAAGTCATCATCTAACCATCAAAACCTATTACTTCCTTTGTTAAATCTCAAGGTAATCCTCTCCTCTATGCTTCTATCCATCCATCATTCATTTCTTTTTATTTTTTTTCTTTGGATCGAAAATTTAGGGATGATGAACTAGATGTTTTGATCTTCGATTAGTGAAATTAGTTGTGTTTAGATATGAATTCTAGGATTGAAATTGAAGAAAAATCATGAACCCTAACTCTATGTAATTACCGAAAATTTAGGGCTTTTTGTAGGATTTTAGGAATTCTTAAATTGATGTTATAATCATGCTTAGGAAGTGTTTAATTAGTGATTAGAACCAAGAGAAATCGAAAGCCCTTTGTTATGTTGAAACCGATTTAGGGTTTGAGGTAAAGAATTGGGAGTTTTGCTTTTTAATGTGTAATTGGATTTCATTTGATCAATTGATGTTGTAATAGGATGATTAAGAGTTAAATGATGTTAATTGATGAAGAAAAACACCCTCTTAATCTATGTATTAAAACCGAAAATAAGTAGAAAATTAGGGGTTTTCATGTGGTTGATTTAGATGATGTTTGGTTGATGAAATAATGTTGTAATTGGTATTAATTGTTGATAGGAATTTATTTAGATTTTTCTAAAATTGTTTTGTGTAATGTAAGAGACGAAGAACTCGTCGTAAGTTGAGATATAGTATTGATATGAAGTGATTATATGCATGAAAATGAATCTTGTTAGATGATGTTTGATGACGTAAAATTTGAACGAAATCCGACAACTTTTTAAATTGTGTAAGAGACGAACAATTAGTTGTAATTAATAACCGAGAAGTCGAATGAGAATTCTAACTTGATAATATTGTTTATGATGGACTTGGGAATAACTTTGTAGTTGATGTCATGAGCTTTCGAGCTAATATTATATGAGTTATAGTAATAGTCGAGAACTAGAACGAGAATTTGATAACTTGTTGGTTTAGTACATGTTAGTTGAAAGCCGACGTTTAGAACGTCGTGCTATTGGACGAGTTTTGAGAAGGAGTTCATCACGTACGGGGGTACGTGATGACTGCCCTAAGGGTCAAGTTTCATAAGAAATGGAATACGAGAACTTAGAACGAACCTAAGAAGTTATACGTCGATTCTATCGAGCAACTAGGGTTAGCGCAGCTGTTTTGCGACCCTTGCCGGAAACTGACCTAAAACTTCTTTTTCTAAGTTGATTTCTTTTCCAACTTAGTTCCTTATGATCTTTTAAGTCGTATTAAGCTATCGACTACCCTCTCTACTGACCTAAGAGTCGAGTATGAGACCTCTCGAGTTCTAAACGGGATTTGTACGAGTCTCGTTCCCGTTTAAGTAAAATTAATCTAGTAAGCGTGCAAATGCCTAAAGAATGAAACGATTAAAACCTATTTCGATTTTCTTTGATCGATTATATTTTACGACCCGATTTTAAGTGTTATTATTTTATGATGTAGAAGGAAGCCAGCAGTAAAGAAAGAACGGAAGATCAGAAGATCGGAATCTAGTGCTTTTAGTTCTGTATATCAAGGTGGGCTTTTATATATAAAATAAAACGAGCAATGCTCGGAAAATCTTTCTTTATCGCTTTGATATATGTGTTTTCAAAGTGATAATTATGGCATGAACTATTTTATGTTTTATGTGAGTTCTCTTGTACCTATCTGAGTTAACATTTGTATTTTCCAGATTTAGAGTTAATCTAACTAGGTTAACTAACGATTGGCTCTGAGTTAGCTGCTAAGTGCTTTCCAGAGTTAGTGCACTTTGTAACCTGTGGTATTTGTGATATCCTGTTGAGGGGTACCAGCCACGGTGAATGAGAATTGCGCAAGATTGAACGTAACATACCAGAAAAATGCTTGCAAGCTAAATTGAGAAAAAGATTCAGAAAATGTTTAGTAGACACGGGCCCTATTCAATAAAACCCCGATGTGCTACAATTATGAAATGCCATATTATCTATACTTATGATTATAATTTCGGCATCGTGCCCACTAAGTACTTTTGTACTTAGCCCTGCATTGTTTTCTAAATGTGCAGGTTGACGCGACGTGAGCGGCAACGGTTGAAGTTGAGTTGAAAAGATAGGATGCTTTAGTTATGACTCTTCCACTGCAAAACTCTAGAATCTTTTGAGAATATGTATATTGAACAAAACACTGTAGTATAAGTCTGTAATCGTGAACTTAGATACCTTTGTGTACTTTTGTCGAGTAATCCTTAGCGATTAACTCTTTCTTTATTATATTCCAGTCTTGTTCATTGAATGTTTGATGTCGTTTATGTATGTTTAGTCAGTTAGCCCCCTTCTTCCCCGCTTGTTTAATCCAACCCCAGTCACACCCCGGCTTCTGCCATCCCTCGGGATTTGGGGCTGTGACAGAGTGGTATCAGAGCAGAGGTTCGTCTCTTGCTCTGACTATGAGTCAATCTTCTAGTTCGAGTCAATTCTCTAGCATGAGTTATTCTTTTAGTAATACCACAAAGTGGTATCTGAGCAGAAGTTCGTTTTCTGCTCTAGTCGCGAGTCAGTCTTCTAGACTGAGTCATTCTTTCAGTAATACCACCAAGTGGTATCGGAGGAGTAGTTTGTTTCCTGCTCTGGTTATGAGTCGTCTTTTTCTAGTATGAGTCATTCCTTCTAGTAATATCACAGAATGGTATTTATATACAAGTTTTCATTCGAGTAATAGTATAGAGTATTCATCCGTACTCTATATCGAGTCTTCTTTCGAGTCGTAGAACAGAGTATTTGTATATACGCTAGATCAGAGTCTTCCGTCAAGTAGAAGATAAGAGTTAGACTATAACACTAAGATTGAGAATGTAGATGTCAACTCAACCTCCCGCTACGTCGACTCAACGAGGAAAAAGAAAGAATTTCAATTATGCGATTTCTTTTAAATAAGAAATTTTATGAATAAGTATGCAATGAATTTGAGAATGAGAATGAGTTGTGTTTTGAATTTAAGAATTTTACAGAAGTATAATTTTTTATACCTTATGTGATTATGCGATAGTACAAGTACTATCTTATGTGAAATTATTTGCGCAATGATTTCCTTTTTATGAAAAATTATGCGGATACAAGAATATAGTCGGATAGGGATTTTTCCCGATTCAATGAGAACGTAGACTCGAAACCTAAGATCTTTTCGGTTCTTCGAGAATTTAGACGTTTTTAAGAAACGTTGTTATGAAATGATTTCGAAAGGAGATCCCCAACGCGAGAAGAACTTCTACTGATGAATGTCACGTGCGTTAAGTGACATGAATGAAGATTCGGCAAAGTCGAACTTTGTTTTAAAATTTCAAATAAGAATTTCCTGCGAGGAGAATAAAAATAAAAATGATTCGATAAATTGTGTTAGTAAACGAAGGATACGATAAGACGTTTGAGAAGCTTTCAGCTTCAAATTAAGAAAGATATGAACGAGACGACGAAGGCAGAATAAAGGGAATCAAAATTAAATAAAATAAGTGAACGTTGCTTCCGTGTAAGTAACGTGAATGACGTCATTCGTATCACGTCTTTCCGTTTTCTTTTCGTTTCGTGTTTCAGTAGAGTTCGCCCTGAACGAACATTACGAAGAAAAATCGTATTAATTATTAGAAGTCGAGCACGAAGCTTGATTAAATTTTCCATTGATCGCCCGATTTTAGCGACGACAACTGGAACTTAGTTTTCCAGAAAGTTATTCTTTAAGTTATATTCCATTTTTTTTTGGAATTTATTCAATATTTTGCCTTTGAGCGACGACTACAACTAGTATGAATATTAAGAGTCGTAAACGACAATTTTTTTTTGAGAATGGATGTTACTTTTGAATAAGTAACATGAACGAAGTAAACGTACTTTGTTCTAATAAATGAGAGTCGTTAAGAAATGTGTTGAGAAAGAAATAAAGAATTAAAATGAGTAAAAATATGGTGAAATAAAGAATGAAAATAAGATCTTTAATTTTATATTATATATATATATATATATATATATATATATATATATATGTTGTTGAGTGCAATTTCTTGAATTGCTAGAAGTCTTGATAAGTGGTTGACTTAAGTGATGATGTTACAATTGAATAAGGAATATTCATTTTGTAATTTAAGTTTTTCATTGAGATAAGTTATTTTCCCTACCTGTTACTGATCCGTGTTTCCTTACAACTTTTGTAGGATGGCTAGGACTCGTGTTACGGCTCGGAAGAGCCAGCCTTTGGTAGAGTGCGAGCGCACCATACTGGACATGATTCAGGACGAGTATTACGAGTTTGAGGCAGACTACGGCGAGGAAGATGTGGGGCAGATTGTTAGCAATTTCTCTTCAGCTTATTTCCCAGTGCGACACTTGATCCCGGAGAGTCAGGCGATTCTAGACCTGATTGTACACCTACCGGACGAGTGGCGCGGTTGGGCACACCGTACGGCGTGGTACTTTTTAGGGATTTTCGGCAACGACACTGAGCCGACCGGAAACTACACCGGATTCGCCCTGTTTGTGCACAGGCGCTTCTTTGAGAGCAGATTCATGCTTCCCATCCCATTAGAGCCGCACCTTCCCTACAGTCAGTTTCCAGCAGAGACAGAGCCAGAGCACCTTGACTTAGACCCAGAGTTTTCTGCCCTGTTAGAGTTGCCACCAGACGGTGTACCGAGTGAGGAGGAGGACGTAGAGTCCGAGCAGTTAGAGGAGGACGAGGAGACCGTAGTTACACCAGAGTCACCACCAGTTGGTCAGCAGATCGAGGAGTTTATCCCAGAGCCGGGATTCGTGGAGGTTGACGCTGAGACAGCCGCACTGTTAGGGTTGTCTTCACCTTTTGTGCCAGCCGTTTGTGTTAGAGTTAGGGGACCGTTAGAGACGAGACTGTATAGGGAGGGGCCAGACTACCGAGTGATCGACGCGGAGCTTGCCACCTTGTTAGAGTTACCTTCTCCACTTACGCCGCTCGAGGAGATCTGTGCGAAGTGGGGAGTAGTCAGAGAGCAGATGGAGGCAGGTTCGTCCAGGGTCCGTTCTAGGGAGGACTTCGAGTCAGGTTCGGGTTCAGGTTCAGTTCCCGAGAACCTTCTTCCCCTGAAGAAGCGTGCGGTAGAGGTCAGCGAGGACTACTTGGTTTCCGACCTGGAAGAGACGGTTTCAGAGGCACCCTCACCCACCCTGCTTACACTTGCCGACGGTTCTACTCTGAGGGTGGACGAGGCACTTCAGCTTGTTTTTAGTTCAGAGTCCGAGGAGGAGGACCCGGAGGAGGATCTGGAGGAGGATCCGGAGGAGGACCCGGAGGAGGACCCAGAGGAGGACTCTTAGGGTTTTTGCAGGCCATAGGGGTAGTTTTTGGACTCGACTGCAGTTTAGTTGAGCAGAGCGTTGTAGACGCGGGTAAATATGAGTATTATGCTTGAAAATTTAAAAATCGAATGCCCTAAAAATGATGAAAATGTCGCGACTTTTAGGGCTAGGAAGAAGAAATTATTTTGTTGATTTTGTTGATGATTTAATTGATGTTTTGAGAGTATAAACATTGCGGTACCCCTTGAGAGTATAAATAAGTATATTATCACTCCAACCAAACAAGATATAAACTTTGTGATCCTCACAATGAAGTATAAATTTATACCTAATAATATTATCCCTCCATTTAGAGGTATAAATTTGTACTCCCAAGTGAACACGCCCTAAAAATATAAACATTTAATTAATTTCACTACTTTAAGTATTTTCAGATATAATTAAAAATGCACCTGAATCTAAAACGGACCCTATAATAAGTCCAAATCGAATTAGGTGAAGCCCCCCGAACCCCCAACCGACTCTCCATGTTTCTTACTTATTTCGCATCCCCAAATCGAAAATCTTGAATATGTCACTGTAATTAGGTGACTCGAATTGGCATTATTTGTTAAGTACTCTATAGATTTATAATTAGTTACGTACATTCTTTTATTACTAGAACTATAATGGTCATGCGGATGATGATGATGATGATGATGATGATGATGATGATGATGATGATGATGATGATGATGGCGATAGCCATATTATAATGCGGAAAATTTACTTACAGGAGTATTTAATAAGTATAAAAATTCCAAAAAAAAAATTGTATGTAATAACATTAAAGGACAATTTAAGCCTGTATTTATCTTAAAGAATTGCACATGCCCCCTTATTTGTAGTGCACATAACACGAGGTGTGCAATTCGTTTCTCTCAATTCCATTTCCCCTCTATTTAAAGCAAAACGAAAGGAGCGTTAATGGAGTTTTTACTCGATACATATTGATTGTAGGTGTAAGTGAAAGCACAATAAAGTTAAGGAGCTGCCAACTAGTTCAAAAGAGAGAAGAACTTGTAGACGGTCAGTTTCATTTATGGTGGAGAAATTTTATTTGTTGTTTCTTAGTGAAAAACGAGGTCATTTTTGTTTATGATGTACATTTGTGATGTTGTTGCTCACCAATGGTATTAATAAAATGACAAAATGAGGTATACCTTTGTGTGGAACCCTAATCAAATGTAATAACTGTAAATTAATTTGTCATTAAGAATATACACTCACATAATTGTATTGGTTGTAACATGTTATTTGCTTTAATATGCTTCAACAGCGCAGGTAAATCGGGTGGGGAACATGGAAATGGCATATTATTTGCAACGCTTGGTACCACTTGAAGGTGCGTATATTTAAATAATAATTGTACCAGTATTACATATATTAGCCTTAAAAATCAGGGACAATATCAAAATAGTTGTATAAATATCAACAAAAATAAGGACACATATGTGAACTAAATTTGTAGATCTATATAAATATTGCCGTAGATGGATTTTTCATATACTCGCAGAAAACATAATAGGAATGGAGCAATTTTGTAATAAGATATGGAATATGTTGTCAATTTTATTAAGTTGCACCATTTTCAACCGCATATACAGTGAAGTATTTATATTTGTAATATCTTATCTTATTATATTGTTAAACTATTAGGACCGTCTAATACTAATGCCTCAAGGCTCAAGGTTTGTTTAAAATGTCAATCTGTTACAGTGACGTGATAACAAAATACAAAATGCACCATTAATTAATTGCAAAACTAATTGAGTACGCAAGTGCATTGATGCGGCTACGTGCATATAGCTGCATTGTACATACAAAATTAACAGATCCGGTCCTCACGAAAACTTAGGTCGGGGCAACGTTGAAAAGGTGGGCCCTTGATCAACTACTATTAGAAATTTACAATATGATACTCCATGAAACATACAAAAAAATTATTCATAATATTGACTTTTTATAATTCTTTTACTTGCAATATAATTTATAATATTATTTTATATATCTAGTTAGGAATTTTTTTGAGAAAATTTTATGTAAAGAACATTATGATTTAATAATAAATTCATTAACTTACGGACCAATGTAATGAAAGAAATCAATAACTTTCTTGAAGAAAATTTATTTGGTAAAAATTATTTGGATGGCATCAATATGGTCATACAATTATTTTTCGTAAAAACAAAAAAAAATGATGTGGGACAAATAGATGAACAAGATTTAGAAGATAAGAAACAATATATAAAAAAAATAAAAAGAAAATTTTAGGGCCGGGAAAGTCGCTCAGGCCCGCAAGCTCTCAAGGTCGACCCTAACGAAATATATATACAAATCGTTTCGTAATTATAATTTATTTTTCATTTGTTTCATAAAGAGTAACTTTCTGTAATGCATCCAAATTGGAACCTATAATTAAATAATAATTAACTTTTGGTTCGTGTTATTTGCGTGTACAATTGACTTTTGTTGTAGTGACCTATGAGATGAAATAATAATTGTAATTGCACGGCGAAGAACAATAATATTTAAATTCGGTTGAGTCAGGTCAGGTGCAACTTCGAAACTGTTGCAAATCGTACAAGGCAATGAGAGAGATAAGGAGAACCCTCGACACACGAAACAGAAGATCATTTAAGAGCTCACCCTTCGGCATATTCTGGAATATGCCCTACCTCCAATACCAACCCCGATTGCTATGCGCACTATTGTTCCGCATGGTTGATGCAAGATTGTCAGGAAAGATTAAATTTGCGTTCAGGGACACCTCGACGGAATTCGGTATGAAAGAGTACTACATGCTCACCAGATTATCATTCAATCCCGTCAAGGAGTTTCCGGCAAATTCTATACTATATCAATAGTTTTTCTATCCCCGACAATACCTACAGTTGAAATATATTGCAAAGGCATACATGAACGCTAGTAATGCTTACTGTGACAGCGAAGACACGTTGAAGTTGGCGTTGGTGTATTTCATGTACGCCTCATTTTTCAATAATGGAACAACTAATCATGATCCCTTGGATTTGAAGTTCATGCACGCCATGGATGATGTGGACACATTTGCTGATTACGCATGGGGGGCAGAGTCCTACCGGTATTTGATCAGCAAACCCTACGACGCCTATAACGAAGCTTGTGCTGCAATATAATCCGCGTCATTACTGGCGTGTGACATGATTGGTTTTCATCCGGTACTGCAATGTTGGGTGTACAAGACTTGCATTAGCATTCCAGAAAAGTGGGTTGGGAAACGGGCTTGTTGGGTGAATTTATGGCCTTGTATGTTAAGATGGACTACGCGTAAAAATCCACCATACAAAGATATGGCGAACGTCTTCAGTGACAAAGTCACAGTTCGTTGTGTGAGTATCAATTTAAGCATTCATCAATTAATGCTTCCATACAAAATACAACATCTTTTTGTTTAATAACTGTATATTGAACCCCGCAGCAAGCCATGCGTCCCGACCAGAAGGAGCAGCAGGCACTTAGTGGCTAGCAGATTCCGTATTGGGTGGATCTGAACACACCGACGTCGACCACGAACATAGACACCTCCAATAATGATCGTCCTACCCCGATTCGCCGTAGGCTGTTTGTTGAAACGAATGATGAAGTGGAGCACGATCCAATATACAACAACGATCAAAATGAGGAGAATGATGTTGATGTGGTGCATCGTGTCTATTGCTTATAATACAATTGTGATCATGAATGCAATTCTAATAGTATAGCTAGGTTTAATTCTTTAATGCCTACTGATTCGCAATGTCAGTTATTATTCCAGGCTCGCATGAAGTCAACGTTTATTCCATAATCAAAATGACTACTTATTTGTTTGAGGCGCAAAGGAAGGCTGAGACGGCTTCGAATGAGTACTATGTAACTTGCCACAATAAAGAGCTCACTAATTTGATCAGCAGATGAGCCATCCAAAAGAGCATGTGTGGTAGTGGTCCAGCCCGGAATGAAATTGATATATATCCATCCAGCTCTGGACTTGTCGAGTTAACACCAGAAGTACACGGTGTTCCTTCATTTGCCGGTGCAAGCCTCCATTACCAGAATGTTCCTACGGCAAGGGCTATGACATTTGATCTCGGTAGCATCGATCTAAACTCCGTCAAGCCAAAGAAGCAAGATCTGATAGGCAAGGGAAAGGAAAAGGTCCGTTGCATGGATGAGGCCCATGAGAGCACAGTCATACGGAAGAGGACAAGAGCCTGCTCCGTGGCGGTGGTGCACGCACCCTTGAAAGTTGGGGAGGACGAGGCGATGAAGGGTTTTTATAAATGGATACAGGTTGTTGAAAATGGAAACAAGTAAGAAACACATATTGTTTGAACTAATGAGGATATAAAAATTCTTATTTATATGTGTTGCATTTAATTTAGAGCCCCATCTGCTAAATTTGTGCAGATTGGGGATGTTGCTCATGCCATTTATTGGCTTGCCATACATATGCACTAGGCTGATTCCGGGCATGCTTGTGGAGCAAAGCTGGCTTTCAAGCTTTGTGAGTTTTGATACATATATACACCTAAATATTTGGTCTGAGGATTGAATCTATGTAGTGGATGATGTTATATTCCACTACTAGCTAATTGAATGGATAATTGGATATGCAGGACTGCGACGTCGTACTAAACATGTTAATGTACTACGCAAGGATCAACCATGTTGGCTTCATGAAGAGTTGGGCCTTTCTTGACACTGATGCATGGGTAATATTGTGTTCCCCTCACTTACTGTTAGTAATTAAGGGAAAATAAGTGCCTCAATTAGAGTGAATGGATTTTTTTTCCTTGTGTTGTGCAGAATGTCATGCAAAATGCGGATGAGAATGTTGTGTGCAATCAGTTGCTTCCATTCGTGGAAGGAAATAAGCTGAAGGAGCGTCCTATGCCGTGGGTCTGCGTGGATTTCATATATGGAATTGGACGCATCGCAGGCATACATTGGGTGGCATATGAGGTTGATTTATGTGGGGAGCGCATTGTTGTTTTTTATTGTAACGTCGTCGATATGGATGATTGGATGGTAGTCAAAAGAGGATTTCAGAAGATGCGCGCCTGCATTCCAGCCTTGTGTCTTAGTAACAGGTTGTTTGAAAAACGGGGTGCAGTTCAATCGAGATTGGAGGACTGGCCAGTTGTGCTCCATCGTGGTTGTCCCAGGCAGCATAATGCTTATGACTGCGGGGTTCTTGCGCTGAAATGTATTGAATGTCGGATATCTGGAACTGAAGTTGGGAAAATCGATCCACAGATGTGCGCACGCTACCGAAATGGCTACCTGACGTAGTTATGAAAGCGTAGGGATGGAGTGCTAGAAGAGTATGTGACGTGGTAGTTAGTTGCTATCAAAACCGCAATTGAGCATTCATAAGTTTAGTGGATTAAGTCATTAAGATGAATAAAAGTTGAAAAAGAACAAAATTAATCATTTGAGCTATGTGGATAAGAATAATTTAGTATTGTTTAATATAACATGTGTTTCTTATAATTTAGTATTGTTAGATTGAATCTTTAATCTTCTAGTCATGTTTTTGGTTTCATATTAGAGTGCGTTTACTTTGATGGAAAATGGTGGAAAAGGAATATTTTCTATCATTTTATATCTCTTTCACATGTTTACTTTGATAGAAAATTTTCTCCGGGCAGGGTAAATAACTTTCCCGAGCAGCCCCTTTTCCATCCTTTTCTCTCCAATATTGGATAATATTTTTTCTTTGATTAATGGTGTGAAAATGTTTTCCAATAAATAAAAGGCATAAAAATGGGGAGGAGTGGGGGGCATGTGATAATTTTCTTTTCCAACCTAGTAAACATGAGATAAGAAAAGGATGGAAATGTTAATATTTTCTCACCTTTTCTTATCCATCATTTTCCAATGGAAAATTTTCCATCAAAGTAAACGCACCCTTAATATAGTTTAGTCAATTTTTTCTAACTGTTTATGTTGTAATTATTTTTACAACTAATTATATTATTTTCAAAATATTACTTTCGATTTGGGGTTCTAGCAGGTAAAATTGGGTATGAACTAACGGGTTCGGGTTGGGTACAATGGGTAGAGTTTTTGTATTACAATTATTTTTGTAATTGGGTTTGGGTGGGAAAAATTTTCATGGAGTTGGATGAGCGAAATTCTTAATGTATTGAGTACGGGAGTAACGGGACGGATTGCCACTTTCATAATTGTTCCGAATGTGAACTTTATTACTCTTAATTATTAAACAAATGGGATATAATTAGGACAATAATAAAATGAAATATGAAACTACATTTACACGCGTATGGCACATATGACATGGATAAATGTTGGGTGGTGTGACTGGTGTCACCATCGAATTTGCCTTTTTGTTTCTCTTTTCTTTTCTTTTCTTTTCTCTCTCATTTTCTATTCACATTTTATATCTGCACAATTCATCCATCGTTTCATTTCTTGCATCTTCTGTTCTGCTCTAAAAAAAAAAAATCTTGCATCTTCGGTGAATTTTTGTCCCCACGTTTAATCGCTATCAGTATTTCCGGCGACGTTTGGCAGGTTACGTTTTACCGCTTCACCCGGTTTCTTTATTTTCGTCTAATCACTGTACATTTTTGTTTGCGTCCAAAAGATTTTATTTCACCAGTTTTAGAGAAGGTACAAGTAGAACTCTCCAAGACTCCAACCTCAAAACTACTTCAAAAATTAAAGCAAATACCCACACCTACTTGGCTTTACTTCTGTAAAGCAAATCTGTAGATGTATTTACTTCTTTTTCTGTTTAATTCCTAATTTAGTTCTTTAGGGTTTGTTCTCATTCTTATTGTTTATATCTATAGGTGGCTTCCTTCGTCCTTTCTTGAGTTTTGAGATTTTTCTTATATATTGTGCTCAAATCATTTAATTTTTTTGTGACAGCTTGCAATCTGTATTTATTAATATTCATATGCATGTTGTTTGTTTTTTTTTTCTGCAGTATCTAATGTTTACATGTTAATAGCTACTTTCTTCCTTCAGGGATCATGACTGACAAGACGTGTCAGAATGGTTTGAAAGCATTGGTTAATACTTCATGGTATGATGATGATCCGGCACGGCGGTATCTCAGTTGTCCTAATGTTGAGGTAATTTTATTGTGTTTGTTATTGCTTTATTAGTTAATGCTTTGAGCCTAATTTTATATGCAAATGACTAATTTCTCTTAATTTACCGTATTTTACAGAAAGATGATTGTTCCTTTCGTGAATAGATTGATCAAAATGTTACGGAGATTCAACGTTAAAATATCAAATAACTTTGTATTGCTAGGGATATGTACGATGAACAAATACTCCATCTCAGCAAAGCCCATCGGAAGGTGCTATTAACAGAAAATGTTTCGGCCAATATTGTTGTTGAGTATCGTAAGGAGATAGACGATCTTCATCGCAGACTTCAATCCATGGAGATTGATTGTCGCGAACTCGATAAAGCAAATAAACAGCTTGATGAAGACTATGAAAATATCGTGGAAAGCGATTTTCAGTGTCGGGAAAAAAATTATTGCGCAGAAATCAGAGATCATGTGGAAGAACTATGTCATTGCTGCTTTGCTAATCTTACTTTTTGTCGTTGCCCGTTAGATAGTTGACTAAATCAACTAATTGTAACCTATCTACTAGTAGACCGTTGTCTTATTAATGTAATATTTCGTATTAGTATTAGCTCCGTTCGTGTTAAATGAAAAACTTATTTTAATGTCTCTGTATTAAATATGTCCACATGTTGAGTAATGGCAATATGGTATATCACTTGTGAGCTAATATTTTCATTATGTTTTGCCACAAATTTTGGACTAACTTAATTAAGGAGGTTTACATTTAATCTCAGTCACAAATATCAATTTGAGAAGTCACATAAATTTATGTCTAATAAAAAAGTAGAACACTCCCGTAATAGATTATAAACATAATGGAAATTTGTACATTAATTGAGTAAAATATGTGCATTAGTATATTCCAACCATATTTATTTGTGGGGTAAAAGTTGAACCTAACAATATCAATAATTTATTTATCATGGCAATATTATATTTTATAATATACAAATATAATTAGTTGTAATTCCCTCACCAAAAACTACGTTCATTTATGTGTGCCTCGTGTGTCTCCATGGGGGGCTCGAGAGACCCAAACCTTAGAGACACCCCGCGGGAACGAGACAGTCTCGCTCATTACTAAAAAAACGAAAAGTTAATTGTTTAAACAAATAAATGTGAGTGGTTTAGGCATCTCTCTCCAAGGTGAAGCGGAGGGGTTTGACTCCCCTATGGAGAGATTTTTTTTTCTTCTTCGCTTTTTCTCAGTTTTCTTCAGATTTTTTTTATTTTTATTTTTGTTTGTTGTTTTTTTTTTTCAGTTTTTTGTTTCTTTGCAGTTTTTTTTTCTTTGAATTCTTTTCTTTTTTTTCTTCAATTTTCTCTTCTTCTTCAGTTTTTTTTTTATCATTGTTATACTTTTTCCCTTCTTTGATTTTTCTTCTTCTTTGATTTTTTTTTGTTTTCATTTTTTCTTCTTTCATTTTTATTTTCTAGTAATGTAATTTAATTTTAATCTTTTCGAGCCGATTTGGACCGCTTGAAGAGTAGGATGTAGTTTATTTTTAAAATTTCAATTAATATAATGTTTCTTTTTTTTGTTTCAATTAATGTATTAGACTAGTATTCTGCCAATTAATGAAATTTTCAAATTTGCTTATTAAAATTAACGTAAAATACAAATTCATAAATTAGATAGAGACACCCCTTAGACACAGTTCTACTGCAGTGTTTGCTAATTTATTTCACACTGCAAGTGCACGGGTGTAATTGAGCACATGGAAGTAAGGTCGTATTCCACATGGATTGTATTAATTCCAATGAGTACTACTTTCAATTGTCCTTTATCTATTTAGACTATCGAACTTTAATGATTTAATTAAACTAATGCTGCAAATAATTATGTAAAATTAACAAAAGCAAAAACAAAAGTAAGGAAAAGTAATTTGGATTAGAATAAGAGAAAAATTATCTTAAGGCTTTCATTTCAATAAACACTAGAATTAAAATTCAATTCAATTAATCAATTGGTTTCTCATACTCGAGTCTTACTAACACAATTAATTAAGCTTATAAAGATGAGAAAACCATGTTTATGATGCAACTCATTGTCTCTATCTTAAAAAAACCCAAAGAAACAACCATTATAGACACTACCACTGCAGGTAGTCTTACACAGTTCTTATTTATATTAATATGTGGTATCATATTCTTAAGCAAAATATATTTATCCTCACTAAACTAAATATCAACGTAAAATTAATTTTGTGCAGTAACAAAATAAAGTGTACCAACCCATAGTATTAAATAATTAAAATATTAAGACTCACCACAGCGATTGGCTCGTTGGACAGCTCTAGACAGTCGCGTCGACGTGACACCGAGATGCAGGCCTCCCCCGCTTGAGATGGTCCCGCCGCATCGAGACTGTCTCAATCCTGTGCAATGTATTTTATTTTTCAAATTTCAATTAATGTAAAAAAAAAAATTTATTTCAATTAATGTATTGTACTAGTTATTTATTTAAATTAATGAAATTTACAAATTAATGATATATTTGCAGCTTTCGAGTCCGCCGCGATGCAGTATTTACATTTCGTTGTAATGTTGTTCAAAAAAAGAACACGATAAATATTGTACACACATAATATTATGTCTATGGCTGTAATCGTTCAAATAAATCAACTAATTTTATACAGTATATCCAACTGTATAAAGGCAGATTTAAAAAGGCAGAGTATTTTTTTGTGTTCGACAAATTACTAATACTACTAATTATTTCGAAACATTTGTAGTATTAAAGCAACTTTATCATAACAACAACAATAAATAAGATTAAAAGTTAAAACTCAACGATAATATGGATATTTTACAATTTATGCAGAATCCAAGGCACACAAACCGAGTTTTGTTTTACTTCACCCAACTATCACTATTACCTGCATAGCGTAGCGTGTTCACTTTATGTAAAAGGTGTCAGCCACATTATGGCGTCGCAGAAGTGAAGTAGCCCTTGTTGGGCCCACACAGATTAGCCTCCAAGAGTTGGAAAAGGAAATTGAAACTGCGACTACAATTCGACGAACATTAACACAAGAAATGTAATTCTTGACAATTAAGGCTACGATAATAAATTTTGTTCCTTGCTAATTTATTCATTCATCATACTAATTTAGTTTATAAACCTTCAAATCATATATGAATATTTTATCTGTAGACTGTAGTTATATTTGAGCAATCTGAGAGGTCGTTATACTTTATTCCATGTGTGTAGGGTTGTACTAGGCTCGAGAGGGTTAGGATTGAGGGTAGTGGCGCTGCAGAGACAGATTTGGAAGGATATTCTGTGAATGTGATATTCTCTGCACCCATGTGGATTTCCAAGGGCACGGACGAGGGAGACACTGATGTGATTGCCATTAAATGCGCATGTATAGCATATCATTAAAAAAGCTCTGAATGGGAACATGGTGCCATGTTCGTGAAGAATTCAATATGTTAATTCTAATTAGTAGTATAAGTTTTTTGTTTTAGGTGAATTGTAATTAATTAACAAGAAAGCAGTCAAATTTAGACTTATTTTTGAAATATGCTTAACAATACTGTTGACCACAAATTTAATTAGAATTTAAATATCGAGTAAAACATAATTAATATGCCTTTGTTTATTGTTAAGATAACATAGTTAATACCAACATAAAAGAAAATCAATAGATAAGGTAATTCACATACACCCTTATTGTTATTGCACATATCGCGAGGTGTTTTCGAGAAATAAAAAAAATAAAAATAACCTGATTACTCTCTTTTTAAAGCCCATCATTGATAGCTAGCAGACTCATGTTGCATCTTCCGGCAATAATTGAATGTGTAATGTTGATAGCGCATTAACAAAACGAAGCGTCCACACAACCATCAGCGTAGAAGAACTACTAGCAAGTCAGATCGAGTTTAGAGCATTTATGACTTACGCATAAAATAACTTTACTGTTAGTTGAAGGTGTAAATTTCAGATGGTTTGTGATATGTGGTGTTAGGTGTTAAGTAGTAATAATATGATATTGGATAACATATACTGGGAAACATTTTTTGTGTAAATGTTTCCAAAATTATTAGCAACGATAATTTTTGTATGGATGTAGATCAGAATATACTTAATTGTGTACCCCTTACCACGATTGTTAGCTCTAATACGAACAATTATTTTATCAAAGAAAAAAATCAATTGTTATACGATATGTAACAAAAATTGTTCTGATTAAAAGTTAATAAATCTTAACTCTTCCGAATCCTTATAACGTCTATTTGCCATTGCAGGAAAATAGGGGGTGTAATATCTGCAATGGCACAAACACTATATTTGGAACGATGGGTTCCAAGAACCGGTGTGTATTGTTGACTACTATTTATTTATCGAATATTGTATAAAAGTTATAATGAGAATACAAACCATAAAACAATATGTTCATGGAAGAACTAGTAGCAAATTGGTATCACTTATAGGGTGGATTTCGGGCTTACATTGTAATATTTTCAAGCATCGATTTAAGGCTGCCATTATAATTTTTTTTCTTTTTTTAAATTTCATGTGTTATGTTATTGTTGTTTTAAAACTATCGAATAATTGTGATGGTAGGAGGCCGATTCAATCGAAATTGGATGAGGGGAGTATTTGACGTGTGTTTATGGACATGCCAATATATTTCAGAGAGGTGTGGGAGAAAGAACAACACTAATAATATAAATCTCTTAAGCTTCTTTCTAATTAAATCTTAAGATACAATGCATGTATATACTATAGTGTTATGATGGTGCATGAATGTCGCAATCGACTTCAACTTGTAGCTACAAAGTTTTGGTCTACATAAATCTCTATACCTCACCAAACGTGCACCTACCTCCAATCCTCATTTCATTACTTTAACATTGTAAATATTGTCTTCCTTATCCTATATTCCTCATATTGCCACATACAAAATATCTATCAAAATATTGTTTATTTACACAAATAATGTTGATTTTCCAAAAAAAAGTTATTATATGATTGAGCTCTAGTATGTTATCCTCAAAATAAATAATTGGCCTCAATTCAATTTCAAGTATGTCCATTTAAGTTTTTAGGTTTTTTTACAGCCTCATTGCATGTACTTGATGTTAGCTTTACGGTTAATGAATTTAAATTATTTGGTTCATGCAGACATTTCGATAACTGCTGCTTCATTGAATGAAGCCCTAGGCATAGGCCAACAGTGATATTTTGTGAGTTGTAGCTGTACGTAATTTGAAGTGTTCTGTAAGAGATATTCTGACGATATGATTTGACTCGGCTATTTTCACAAGATCATTATGTATCTCTAATTTATTTTGTTTCCTTGTACAGTTTCCCTCTATAACTATTTATCTGTGATAAATGAAATACCTCAATTAAGCCAATATTTCTCTACCTTCTACATGGTATCAGCCTAACCTAAGGCACAAGCCCTATTCTCTCTCATTCCCCTTCATCAGCCGTTTTTCCCCCAACATGACATCCTCTCCTTCTGTCAACACAGATACTCTTCCTTTCGCCACACTACTTCACATGGTTACCATCAAACTATCCTCATCAAATTATTTACTGTGGCGCAAGCAAATGACTTCAATCCTTGAATGTCAAAACCACCTCGATCATGTTGACGGCTCCAAATCGCCCCCTCCTCCTCTTACCAAAGCCGTCGCCGGAAAGGACATCGCAAATCCAGAATTCCTTACTTGGCGTGCTACCGATCAACGCCTCCTCACATTACTCCTTTCATCTCTCACGGAGGAATCCATGGGTGAAGTCCTAGGGTGCACCTCTGCTGACGCTGTTTGGACCTCTTTAGCTTCTGCCTATAGCCATTCTTCAAAATCACGTGAACTACGCTTGAAGGATGATCTGCAACTCATGAAGCGGGGTACCATGTCTGTAACGGAATACGGTCGGAAGTTCAAAACTTTGTGTGAACAATTGGCTGCTATCGGCCGTCCTGTTGATGAAATAGACAAATCTCACTGGTTTCTCCGTGGTCTTGGTCCCGCCTTCACTAGTTTCTCAGCGACACGCATAGCTATCTCTCCACTGCCATCACTTGGTGATTTACTTTCAGATGCGGAAGGGTTTTCCATGTTCCAGCAGTCTATGGAAACTTCTGGTGCCTCTCAGGTGGCCTTCTCCAACTCTCATAATTCTAGTCGATCCTCTTCCGGCTCCTCTCAGAATCGTCACCATCAGCCATCCCCTGGCAATCATGGAAAAGGGCAGCGCCTAA
This sequence comes from Schizonepeta tenuifolia, assembly GCA_029490685.1. Classification (NCBI taxonomy): domain Eukaryota; kingdom Viridiplantae; phylum Streptophyta; class Magnoliopsida; order Lamiales; family Lamiaceae; genus Schizonepeta; species Schizonepeta tenuifolia. The sequence continues at coordinate 29,693 of JANLIY010000153.1, forward strand.
AGCGTGCACCCCATTGCCAAATCTACCGCACAAATGGGCATTATGCTGATGCATGTCCCGATCGCTATGCATCAAAATAAGCCTCTTCTGCAACACATCTAGCCGAGGCCTTTCAGTCGGGTTGCTCTATTAGTAATCCCAATGCCTCAGACTGGTATCTTGATACGGGTGCCACCGCTCACATGACAGCTTCAACTGCTTCTCTCTCCAATCATCGTGACTATTCTAGTAATGAGCGTGTATATGTTGGTAATGGTGCCCAACTCCCTATTTCACATGTTGGAAATTTGAAATTAAATTCAAGCATTGATTTATCAAATGTTTTGGTGGTTCCCCACATTACCAAAAATCTCCTTTCGATTAGCAAGCTAACAGTTGATCTTCCGGTTGATGTCCTATTTACTGATAGCTCATTTGTTGTTCAGAATCGGATAACCAAGCTTCCCATAGCCATAGGTCGGCGTGAAAATGGATTATACGTCTTGGAACGCGGGCAATCTGCTTTGACTGCGGCTCTCACTACCACTAAATTACGTGCTTCCTACGAGTTGTGGCATGATAGATTAGGCCACGTGAATCTGGCAATGGACTCATAATGTACTAGTTGATTTCGTAGCTACAATGGATTCATACTATATGATTCCAATGGACTCATACTGGTATTTCTGCTTTGATTCCTTGAATGCAACATATTTGGTTTAGCTCGTTAATGCAATCGCGGTAATCGCTTAAGAAAGCCACGTCCTTTATCTTTATCCTTTAGTCCACAGAAGGAAAGAGAACTACTTGTTCACTGAGAAAGATCGGAAAACAAGAGAAAGCTCTGATATTGTATAACCCTTTCAACCATTTTAGATGAGGAAGAACAAGACAGGCAACATTCTCTTCTAAAGTACCCTCTTCAAGGGCAAGTTTGATGCTATCAGACTATTAAATAAATTAGGACATTTACATATGACTTCCTTATTGCCAAAGCCTTCGCTTTGTGCGCCTTGTCAGCTTTCTAAAAGAAAACGATTATCTTTTTCCTTGAACAATAAACGTGTTGCTCAAGTTTTGGATTTAATTCATTGTGATCTATGGGGGCCGCACCTATTACTTCGTCTGCCAGTTTTCGTTACTATGCTATCTTTATCGATGACTTTTCTCGATTCTCTTGGATGTTTCCATTAGCTGCAAAATCTGACTTTTATGTGAATCTCGTTCAATTCCTAAATTTGGTCGAAAATCAATTCAGCAAAAGGGTAAAATCTTTTCAAAGCGATGGTGGAACAGAGTTCATTAACAGCAATGTGAAATCCTTATTTGGAGATAAGGGTATTCATCACTCTGTCTCTTGCCCTTATACACCAGAACAGAATGGGAGAGCTGAACGTAAACACAGACATGTTATTGAAACAGGTCTTGCTATGCTCTTTCGTGCTCATGCTCTGTTTTCTCTATGGGTAGAGGCCTTCTCTGCAGCTGTATACACTATAAATCGACTTCCATCATCAATCTTAAATGGAAAGTCTCCTTTTGAACTGTTATTCAATGTTGTTCCCAATTACAATAACTTTCACCCGTTTGGTTGTTGTGTTTATCCATGTTTACGCAGCTATGCAGCCACCAAGTTTTCTCCTCGAAGTCGCCCTTGCGTATTTATTGGCTACAGTTCTTCACATAAGGGCTTCTTATGCCTCGATCCTCAGACCTCCTGGATTTTCATTTCTCGTCACGCTCAATTTGATGAGTCCTGATTTCCTTATGCTAATCACAAGTCATCACCTACGAGCACAGATATCTCCGAATTCTTCGAGCCGACTTCTGCATCATTGATATCTGCACAAACATTCATCACCAACAATCCCTTGCCATCCACCATCTCCTCATCAACATCTTCATGCTCTTTATGCCCACCTACAACTCCCGACCAACCTCAACCTACGAACGTTGCTCTTGTGCCCGAGTCACTACCTGCAGACCAGTCTCCTACTGATCTTCTTTTACAAGTGGCTCCCCTGCCTAGAGCCTCACGACCACAGACTTCTTCTCATCCTATGCAAACACGATCTCGCTCTGGTATATTCAAGCCCCATCATATTGCTAATGTTGCTACAACTCCTCTATTTCAGGCTCTCCAAGTATCTACTATTCAAAAGGGTTCAAGAGTACAGTTAAACACTCTCATTGGAAAGCTGCTATGGATGAAGAAATGGACGCTATAAAGGCGAATTCTATCGCTCTCCTTGTTCCCCGACCTCTAGAGTCGAACGTACTCGGTGCAAAATAAACTTATCGAACTAAGTTTAAATCTGATGGGACTATTGACCGCCACAGAGCTCGTCTTGTGGCCCAAGGCTTCTCCCAGATTCCTGGTTCTGACTACAACCATACTTTTAGTCCGGTTGTCAATGCATCCACCGTACGCATCATACTCTCCCTTGCTGTTTTAAATCATTGGCCTCTGCATCAACTCGACGTGAAGAATGCTTTCCTAAATGGTGTCCTGACTAAACCAGTCTATATGGAGCAACCTCCAGGTTACGTCGACCCTGCTCGGCCCGATTACGTATGGCTCTTGAAGAAGTCTCTTTATGGTCTCAAACAAGCACCGCGTGCTTGAGATCAACGGCTATATGATTTTCTAATTCTTATTGGCTTTAAGGATAGCAGCTCAGATGCCTCTTTATTTATCTACCGGACAAATTCCTCCGTCTTATTCTTATTGGTGTATGTGGATGATATCATTCTCACTGGAAATTCCTCTACATTGATAAAAAGCTTTATATCACGTCTTAATCCTGAATTTCTGATCAAAGATCTTGGCAAACTTTCCTACTTTCTCGGTTTAGAGGTCACTTACACCCAAAATGGCCTTTTTTTTAAGCTAAGGAAAGTATGCACATGATATTCTTGAACGATTTGATATGGTTGACTGCAAGCCTATAGCAACTCCTTTGGTGCCTGGTGATTCTTTCATCCGTGATGGATCATTTTGCCCAGACATCACTAAATATCGTTCATTACTTGGAGCTCTTCAGTACCTCACTATCACCCGTTCTGATCTCAGTTTTGCCGTTAATCACTTGAGTATGTTTCTTCAGGCACCAACTGATGCTCATTATCAGGCGGCCAAGCGAGTTCTCCGCTATGTTAAGGGCTCGATCTCCTTTGGTATCTCTTTCACTCGTGGCACTACACCTACTCTTGTCAGTTATTCCGATGCCGACTATGCCCGATGTCTAGATACTCATCGATCCACCTATGGCTATGCAATTTTTTTGGGTGGAAATCTGATTTCCTGGAGTGCTAAAAAGTAGCCCACAGTTGCATGGTCTAGTTATGAGTCCGAGTACCGTGCAATGGCTACTACAGCATCGGAGATTGTTTAGGTCACACACTTACTCAAAGATCTTGGTGTCTCATTGTCGTCATTACCTGTCCTCTTTTGTGACAACAATAGTGCTCTCTTTCTGAGTCAAAATCCTGTTGCTCATAAGAGAGCCAAGCATATCGACATAGACTATCACTTTGTTCGTGAACTCGTTACCTCAAAGAAGCTCCACACTCAGTTTGTCCCGTCCTCACTTCAAATTGCAGATATTTTCACGAAGAGTCTGCCTCGTCCACAATTCATTCTCCTAAGATCCAAGCTTCGTGTAGGTGATCACCCCACGTCGTGCTTGAAGGGGGGGTGTAAGAGATATTCCGACGATATGATTTGACTCAGCTATTTTCACAAGATCATTCTGCTGTATCTCTAATTTATTTTGTTTCCTTGTACAGCTTCCCTCTGTAACTATTTATTTATGATAAATGAAATACCTCAAATTAAGCCAATATTTCTCTATCTTCTACATGTTCAATCAAAATCTTTATTTTTAACATCCCCAAGATAGTATGGATTATTGACATAACAATTGTAGTCATTTGACGCATACAAATTACTAAAACAAGTGTTGTTTCAGGTGAGGCGCAGATTGGGAGCTCTTGCAAAGCGTACGAGGCAATGAGGGAGATTCAGAGAACCCTCGACCCAAGAAACGTCAACGAATTCAAAAGCTCATGTTTCGGCATGTTTTGTGATATGCCATACCTTCAGTTCCAAGGGCAAATGCTATGCACACTCTTGCTGCGAATGGTTGATGAGAGACAGACCGGGAAGATTAAATTAGAGTTCAGGAACACCTCGGCAGAATTCGGTGCTTACGAGTACTACATACTAACCGGACTATCATTCCATCATGTGAAGGAATTTCCCACAAATTCTCTATTTTACGTGCAGTTCTTTTATCCTAAACGATCAGTATGCCTGGAAGACATTGCTGCGGCCTATAGGATACAGTGCAAACTGTATAGTGATGGCGAGGTTGGCCTTGGTGTATTTCATATACGCCTCTTTTTTCAATCATCAAGGAATAGTTAATCATCCCTTGGATTTGAAGTTCATGCACGCCGCGGATGATCTCAATAAATTTATGGAATACGCATGGGGGTAGAAGCATACCAATATTTGATCGAGAGGACCTATGGGGCGTTTGACGACGTGTGTGCTGCACTATAATCAATATCTTTGCCTGGTTGTGACCTGTATGGTTTCCATCTGGTACTTTAATGTTGGTTGTACGAGACTTGCAGCAGCATGCCGCCAAATTGGGCAGTGAAACGGCGACGTTGGGACCTTATATGGCCTCGGATGTTAAGGTGGACTACGCATGAGAATCCTGCATACAATCAGATGGTAGATTACTTCAGCGACGAAGTGACAGTTCGTTTTGTGAGTATCAATTTAAGCATTCATCAATTGGGGCTTACATAAATAAATACAACTTCATTTTCTTGAATTACTGAATATTCAACCCGCAACAACCCATGCGTCTAAACCACAAAGAGCATCAGGATCCAATATACAAGCGGTTTTAGATTGAGGAGGATGATGTTAAAGTGGTGCGTCGTGTCTATTGCTGATGACACAGTTGTGATAATGATCGGCCCTAAATATATGAGGTTTAATTCTGTATTGTTTACTGATCTGCAGTGCAGTCAACATTCCAGCAGCGCATGAAGTCAATGCTTAATTCCATTTTTGAAATGACTAGTTCCTTGTTTCAAGAGCAAAGGAGGGTAGAGATGGCTTCCAAGAAACACTGCTTAACTTGCCACAGTAAATTGCAAAACAATTTGATCAGCGTTAGAGCTGGCAAAGATAGCTGCAGCTCCTGGTCGGAGGTGTTTAAGTACAGCCCTTTTCAGGTTGAGGAGGAGACCGCTGTAGAAGAATTTAGGAAATGGATGCAGGTGGCTACCACTGGAAACAAGTAAGACAACGAAAATAAATAAACTGCAACTCATTCAATTAACTAACATACTGTCATATGGCGCGTAGGCCTGGGACGTTACTGATGTCATTTATTGGCATACCACAACTATACCCTTCCTCCATCTCAGGCTTGGTTGTGGATAAAAGGTTCCTTTCAGACAAGGTGAACTTTCATATTCATAGGAATTTTCTTTGAGAAAGACATGAATTCAATGGAACCATATTCGCACGTACCCATTGAATGGTTATGCAGGACTGCGACGTCATACTGAACATGTTAATGTTCTACGCAAGGATGAAGTTGTTGGCCTTCAACAAAAGGAGGGTCGTACATGAAAGTGGTGCATGGTTAATAATGTGTTCCCTCACCTCTTGAGAAATCATACTATGTAACACAAAATTTATTGTCTTAATTGTGCTAATGCTAATTTCCTATCATGTGCAGAATGACATTCAAGATGAGGACAATAATCATGTGCTTAAGAAGTTGGTTCCATACGTTGAAGGTTGTAAGCCAGACGAGCATCCTATGCCATGGGGCGTGGATTTTGTCTATGGAATTGCACACATTGAAGATGTGCACTGGGTCGCTTACGAGTTGGATTTAAATAAAGAGCACATTTTTGTAGTGGCCTCTAACTGCATGGACATCAACGACAGGGAAGTCGTGAGAAGCGCCTTCGACAAGATGCGATCTGCCATTCCATGGCTGTGTCTTTGGAACAAGGTATTCGAGAAACGTGGTGCAACTCAACTGAGAACAGTGGACTGACCCATTTTTCTACATGCTGAACCTCGCCAGCAAGTGAACTATTATGATTGCGGGATCATGGCCCTGAAATGCGTTGAGTGTCTTTTATCTGAAATTGAACCTCATCTCATCCACCCAGATATGGGGTCGCTCTATAGAGAGGGATACATTACGCAGTTATGGAAGCTCAAGGATGGGGCGATTTTGAAGACTATCTGATTCAACTGCTATAAATGAAGAATAAAGAAGTATGTATGGAGTAAGTGTTATTATTATTATTATTATTATTATTATTATTATTATTATTATTATTATTATTATTATTATTATTATTATTATTATTATTATTATTCCGCGTGTTTAAATAATATCTTTATTTTTATCAACAAAATATATATATCTGTATTTTGGTATCCGTACTGTAAGGCATAATTTATTTGGATTATCATATTGGATTTCCTCTGGCCCGTATTTTGATTTTTCAAGCCCAATCGGTTGGCTTAGTTTATAGAACTTTCATTACTTGTAATTATTGCATTACCAATTTTGTTGAATTGACAAAAAGAGAATTAGATGGCAGGCATGAAATTAATTAAAAAAAAGACAGGAATTAAATAATGAAATAAAAAATTTGAAAATAATGAGAGGGACACAATTGAATCGGAAAGTGTGCCTTGTCATTGGCAAAGTTTAGAGTTATTTTACAATCTTTTTATTATTCTCTTGCTCCTTGTGGAATCTAAACTTTTTAAAAGTTTCATATATTCCATATGCTTGAAGTATGATTAGTATTGAACTATTTTAGTATTGTCACATTATGTATCTAAACTTTTGCGCAGGTAGATGTTAATGTTCTTTATGACTAGTAATGATTTCTGGTTTAATTTGAAAGATAGGGAGCAATTTTTTTTTTTCTTTGGAGGAAGGACATTAGCATGTACTCCAAAAGATTTGCACAGCTTTAGCCTTTAACATACCAATGAATTTATTACTTGCACACTGAAATTAAAGGTTAATGAGCTGCAAGTTTATAAAGAAAAATATATATCATATATTTATTATATCAACTATATTTACGCATATACTAATTAATTATTGTATATTAAATGCACATAATTCATAAATGAAAAGTTGACTGCTCTTTCTAAATTGTCTTAACGGGTCCAACTAAGATACATAACAAATTTAAACCTTAGGTCGGTTGAGAACTCAATATTTCAAGGAAGTTCGTCAGGGACAGCCATAACTGGATTGTTATCTCCATAATTTCACGATCAATACAAAGTGACGTTACTAAACTATAATTAAATTCCAATAAAAAACTTTCTATATTGCACACAAGTATTTCTTGGCTGCAATTAAAGATTAATAAAATCAAGCTCACGAAAAGTTATAGGAAACTAAAATTCATCAGTACAACAATACAATGTAATAATGTACAGGGATTATTCCCAACTCTAGAAATACAATAGTACCTCGTACACATTATGAAAGTAAAATTTAATTAGCACGACGTTATCTTAAAGATGTAAAACACAAATGTGAGTAAAATTTAGAGAAAACTACGGCTGAGAGCCTGAAAAAAGCGGTTATATTGAGATTGATCAAACACCCACCCTGCACTGTGCTAAAGACAATAACTCTGGCTTCCATTGTCCCGCGGGAAAGAAACTGCTAATATACGTGGGCTCGTACTGCAAGTTCCTGGCTAACAAACTACTCCTCGATTGACTTTGTTTTACATTTGTCTGGCGTAGCTTGTGTGCTCTTACTTTTTGGGATCACCAATAATCTTGTCTTGTTTATTACATAAGGTAGTACCTGCAAAAAGGAAAAAAAATAAAGATTTTGTACTAGAAATGCTTCACACAATAATACAGAAATGAGGAAAAAGTTCTCAGGCGACGTTTATCAACCTTCCATGGTTGCCGGAATCCGATCTCTGAGATTTCCTTGTGGAAACGAAACCTCTTTCTTCAACGTCCTTAGGATTCACAAGAGGTGGGAGCAGCTACATCGTCATCAACATCTTCAACCGGCTTCTCATCAGTCTTCAGTTTCGGTAACCCATTCATGTCATAAAACTCATCGGTGAGGTCTTCCATTCATTCCATGATGACGGATTGACAATCCTGACGGTCTAATCATGTACCGGACAGATCATATAGATGCCTCAACACTGTATTCACAAACAGCATATTAGGCTGTAGCGAAGTCATATCTGCATGGTTATGAACCCAGACTTGGAACACAACATCCGTCCTTGGAAGTTTTAGTCCATCTCTTGAGTATTAGAGACTCTAGGATGGTAAAACTATTCAGGTAGTAGTACACCTTCACTATATGGCAGCACAAAAGGCCCTCAGATTCCCATATCCGGCATGAACAACTCGCATAGTTCGTGTTTTTATTGTAGACCACCTTCCTAGGACGGTCTTGCGAACCCGCTGTGGCGAATATCTCTAGGTCACCATCACCGAGGTCGCGCTGGTGATGACATAATACAACATTCCATGCTTTCATTGTTGCGGCCTCAAATTTCGTATACAAATTCGCCGTGTAGGTTGACGCTACCTGAGCGAGGAGCTCGTGTCTGCAAATCAACCGTACTGGCGAAAGGCATAATGTGTCCATCTCAGCTTCTCTTCTGGCGCCACTTCATCGTGACATTTTCGTAATTCTCCACAAAATTAATTATCGTGTCTACCGAACAGTTATCTGTTTTGACGCAGCGATTAGCACATTCAGTCCGACAAGTAGACAACAGCCCAGCTGAAAAAATGCCACGTGTGTATAAAGAAGCCCATCGATGGCGAAGTTTGTGCATTGCCATAAACCAATTGTAAGTCCTACTCTTCCCATTCGTGAAACTCATCAGCTTGTTCCACACCTCATCAAACTCAAGCTCGCTCTCCACTTCATTCATACATCGGTTCCACAATTTCATAAATTCCTCATTTATATGAAGACATCCAAAAATCGTTTGATAGCATTCCGCTGAATATGCCATTTGAAAGAAACGATGTTTTGCCTCAAAAAATATCTTGTCAACTGCATTCATCATAGGCACACACTGATCTGTGAAGATGACCTTCGGCTGAAGCTCTTTCATGCCGAGTAGGAATTCTTTGAATAACCACTCAAACAAAAATGTAGTGTCATCAGAGTGGAAGCCAATTCCAAACATGCAAGCGACATTATGGTGGTTTATTCCCGCAAAAGGTGCACATATCAAGTTGAACTTATTTCTGTTGTGCATAGTGTCGACGTACAAAAGATCAGAGAAAGCTTCATAGTCCAATAAGCATCGACTATCACGAAAGAAAAAATTCATTATTCGACCCTTCGCATCTTTTTCAGCATTCCAATAGAACAGTGGCCTCAAGCAATTTTTGGTCAAGTCATCCCACAGCATTTTAGAATTGCCATCCCCCAGCTTTGAAACTCTCTTCTTGCGCAGGGAATCATTGTACGACGCATCCCTGCGGAAGAAATCAAGAGTTTTTGGTTCGGTGTAGCCGCACTCCTGCTCCATAAGGCCACAAGCACCACTAACCTCTATACCAGCTGACTGCAAAGCTTCCAAAATAGAAGTTTGGGCATACGTTAGATTACGAGAGGATCTGAGTATGTTCATCTGCTCTGCTGGAACCAAATCGTGATTGTGTTTAGTTATGAACATGCTCACTTTCCAGGGTGATCCCAACCGTCATGACAACCTTATCTTCGCTTTACAGCCGGTTCTAGTAACTATTTTCTTGTGAGCAGGGACGCGCCGATTGGAGACTTTGCCTTCTGGATTTCCAGCACAACAACAAACGTACTCTTTCTATTTGACATTATCGAATTTGCCAATAGTACGTTAGATTTGCCTTGTTCACAGTATAATAAATAGCCTTATTCCAAATCACGCAAAAATGATCCAACGGCCAACTATTCCTCAATAGCCCTACACATCATTTCCAAATTCTTAACAGTAGGATCATCCTCGTTTACTCTCTCATCACCACTTGAGATGGATTTAGTGTTGACGTGTACAGTTACTTCATTCCTACATGAAATCAATGGCTGATCCACTGCGTCGTCAGCACAATTTCTATCATCATCACTAAAATGTGAGTCAAAAATGTTCCCCGTCAGTGAATCTTTGCCGTCTGATGCTTCGTGAGAATCAGACGCGGTCTGCCCATCGGTCTCTTCTAAAGCCTTAGTATCAGAGTTTGAATTACCGTTAACAGCCTCAAACTCTCTTAGATCATCAAGACCCAATGCATCGTCATTCAGGTCAAAATCCATAAACTGCTAATTTGCAACAAATACAAGCGATTACGACAACATGAAAATAATGTAAAACATCAAACAAATCTAATCAAGCTTCGATGAGGTATGTTGTATTGCAGAAAAATACAAAAACAAATTGTATTACTTTAAGACAAAAACAAAATAATTTGAAAAGTAGGCAAATATAACTCCCACACATAACAATATACTCAGGGTAGCATCACAAGTTCACACCATATATGTGGTACATTATTAAGATAATTCAACCCGTCATGATTCTTACACTCCGATAAGTAATGGATTAATTCGAAACAAAATATGACATGAAAACAATGGAACAAGTAATGTAAGAAAAATTTACCTACTCAAGTTACACAGGAATGCCTTAAGCGGAGCGGAAGATGATCGTCGAACAAGAGAAAAACACTTCGGCGCGAAAAACTAGATATAGGAACCAAAATGGCGACACGAACAATTTTAAGGTTCCATATTTAGCTACTTATATGGGATGTAAATTACGTGGAATAATAAACTACACTAAAAAATAATATATGTTTATTAAAAAAATATTTAGATAAATAATAATTATTATTATTAGTATTGTTATTATTATTATTAGAATTAGAATAGAAATTATAAATGCCTGCAATTATTCTGACATACAACATGTGCAGCGCCATTTGAACAGTGAATGCACAAATCAATATTCCCCGGCCGGCATCATTAACCCAACCGGGGTAAGGTCTTTTGTTTTATTTAATAATTTACACGTCAGCGAAAAACAAAAAGGAAAAAGAAACGCGTTTCCACGTGGGCGGCGATAAGGCTGGGTGTGCATATGCATTCGGAGGTAGAATCAAACGTCCCCCGTACGTGTGTATGGAGAAAGTATAATTTTACATGGATACCCTTATTTTTTGTTATTATTTTTTAACATATTGGACCTCTTCCCCAAAAAATAAGTTGGTCTGCCCAACTTTTTTTCACATGTTGTCTTAAGCAACAGTATAATTTTACATGGATACCCTTATTTTTTGTTATTATGTTTAACATGGAAGAAATTAGCGGTTAGAAACTCACACTTAATCTCTTGTTCAATCTCCAATTAAGCAACACACACTGACACACACATAATGACATAAACAAACTCTTATTCAATCAATAACATGGAGATATAAGTACAGAATGCAATTAAAGTGTGACTTGAGCTCTATCAGTAATGCACCTACATTACTACCATTTTTATTGAGAAAACAAAGTATGAGATTTAGATGCAGGTCGAAAAACATTGTCATAACATTACTTATGTTAACTTCAAATGCAAATAATAACATCTATCATCTATAGTTCATTTACATAATTCATTCAAGCCATGTCCCACATGCTCATGTCCAAAACTCTTAAATTTCTTTGACCAACAACTCCATATATTTTGATATATAGTATGTTGGGAGAGCATGTCAAAATTAACTGCTGAAGTAATACTTTCTTTCTATCTATAATGCTTCTCATCCTTATATCGGGGGAATACGTAGTCTCTATTAAGTACTTACTAGACAAACTTCATCCTTGTATGAACAATGATATATATAGGGATGAGTTAGTATAAAAACTAATCCCCATGCGAGAATTAGGAACATATCCTGTAACGACCCGTTTCCAAATCCCTTTTATTTACATTATTTTAATTGCAAAATTTCGTATTTCCTTTTTATTTCTTAAATGTGAAATTTATTAATCGAGTTATGAGGTAGTCTAAGTCGCGCCCTAGACGAATTTAAGTGTCATAAGATATTATTTTTATTTTTATTTTCCTAACTATAATAATAATAATAATAATAATAATAATAATAATAATAATAATAATAATAATAATAATAATAATAATAATAATAATGGGATAATTAGAATTTAAATTTCAAAAAAAAATTGTGTTTATCACTTTAGACTCCTACTCCAATTTAAACTCTTTTTAAACCACTATATACCCTAGTTTTTTTTACATCCGGTTTCACCATCAATTCACAATCTCTCAAAAAAAAAAATTCCGATCGGCGGCTGTTTTTCTAAAGAAATCCTATTGCATTCTCTGTCTATTACAGCCACACCAAACTCATCAGGTATCAACTCCACCGGTGAGATCTTCGATTCCAGTTTTTATAACTAATTTCTTTTAGAGATCTGTTTGTTTTATACATATTATTCTATAGATATTAGCAAACTCTTAATCATATGAATATTAAATAGATAGCAATAAGAAAAACACTTCGTCCTTGTTGTTTCGTGGTTTTTAGTTGGCAAAGTCAATTCATAATTTCATATTTAGGAAAAGAAAATATAGCAGAGTTTTTGTTGAAGGATTGGTTCACTGTTTTATAAAATTGAAGAAAATAACATAGCGATGGTGTATATATATATATATATATATATGTATGCATGCGTACCGACGAGAGGAGAGAAAGATTTAAGAAGAAGATGAAAAGTAGGATTTGTGAATGCTAATTTAATCGCATATATTTATACACACACATATTGCAGAAGCTTTATGCAGACGATAAAGATAGTTATATCTATATATACATACCGTATACCACCGAAAAATTTATAAATAAGGACATAGAAACGAGAAGATAGAGAAATAAGTTTGGGAATTTTGGTTCTTTATGTTGATGGAGTCTAGGTGTCAAGAAGAGAGTAGCAGAGAATAGTCAAAAAAATAATTATAACACTTCAATATTTGGAATAATATATATATATATATATATGCATATTTATATAATAACGTAATATATGGGTTTGTATCATTCTATGTATAACTAACCGTATAAACAGTAGATATAAGAGGTTAATGGTTTGTTTTTCTATACATAATTTCAATTCAATTTAGTATCAGAGAAGGAGAAATCGAAAGGGAAATCTAGAAATCTGAATTAGGTAAATTACTAAATAATATAGTGATATTAACTAGTTTCCTTTGAGATATATATAATTATTCATAAAGTATAGCAGATTAATATAGTAATAGTGTTATTTAATTTCTTTTAACGTATTTGTAATTCAAGAGATTAAAAGACATTTGCAAAAACAAGTAATGTCAAATGGTTCAATAATTTAATTAATTAGACTATTTTTCTTGAGGATAAAATCGGCCCTTGTTTCTTATTACTAATACTTACATTATTAGGTGCGGCGCAACTAGGACCCTCGTCTGCTACTTGATTTGTTTGGATCTTTTGTGCTCAAATTTAAGGTGTGGGATCTTTACTTAAACTTTATACCGTTGACTTGTTTTGTCCTTTTTAATACGATGTGTTTTGCCGTATGTGATCATTTGACTTTAAGTGTTGAGCGGACCGTGTTAAGTTGTCCATTGACTTGCTCTCACTTGCGTTCAATACTTTTGATATCATTAGTCGAGCAAGACCTGTTAAGTTGTCCATTGACTTTGCTCTTACTTATTGACGCCTTGTACGTTGACATTTAGTGTTGAGTGGACCGTGTTGAGTTGTCCATTAAGTTGCTCTCACTCCTTGTTGCGTATTATTTGACTTTGATTTTCACTACGTGCATCTATTTTATTAAATTGGACAATATCTGGTATAACTGCCCACACTAAGTATATTCGCGTATACTTATCCCCAAACTTAAAATTTTCAGGTATTTGAAGTCGGAGGCGTGGACGTGTCGAATGACGAGTCAAAATAAATAGAAATTTTATTTTATTTTCCTAAGACATTAGAATTCTATATTCTGCATTTACTTTATTTCCTTTTCGTACGTGTTGCATGTGATTGTTGGGATTTTCGCCATCATTTGGTTAAATAAAATATTTCGTCTTCTTCCAACTAAGTTAATTATTACTCTTTATTCAAGGAAAAAGATTTACTTATATTTTCCGCTGCAAATATTTCTCTAAAATATTGAATATTATTTTTAAATTTTATTTTAATGCCTTAATTAGATTAGGGTGTTACATTATGATATCAGAGCGGGGATAATTTTCTGTAGACTGCAAAAAAAAAAAAATTGAGTACGAATTGATAAGTTAAGTGTCAATTGTCATTCGACCGCTACGCGCTCCGGCCTCAAGGTAAATAGTTTTGAAGTTATTGGAAATTTCGGAGTGAATTTAATTTCGCAATAATTTGAGAGTCTTTGCTTGATTGTGATTATTGAAATGTTATGTGTATACTTGTTTAAGTTATTGGAAATATATATATATATATATATATATATATATATATATATATATATATATATATATTGCTTCGAACCTAGTCCTCAAACTTAGTAGAACTTAGAAAGACGTACTTACTCGCATCCCCTGATTTTCTGTAGGACGATGGCGAATAATAGTTTCTTTGGAGAGCCGTTGAACAACCCATTCTGGAGTTACCAATGGGAGACTCAACTAGGATTGCAACGGAACCTAGATGCAATGTTGGAATTTTGGTGGAAATTTGATTGTCCCCGATGTACGTGGGGTCAGTCGGAGGTTGTTGCCAAAGTGATTGAAGCTATTCCAAAGGGAGTGCGTGAAGTCCCATATGAGTTAGCTCGAACGAAATGGCAGTTGCACCCTTCACGTCTAGGACGCATAGAGTTCGAACCATTTGTGGAAGAATTGAAGCAGAAATATGCAGACACCTATCACGGAGTTCATGTGCTCGACGATGATGATCCCATGGAAATGCCTGCGGTAGCACCTCATCCCCCACCGACCGTGGAAAATGTTGGTGAAGAGGAGGACCCCTTGTAGGAAGAAGAGGATCCTTCCGAGGATGAGGAAGTCACGGATAATTAAATGGGCGATAATTAGAAGTATAGTTTTAGTTTTTCCTAGAATGGATAGGCAACTCGTTAAGAGATGACATTTTTTTTTTTTGTACCCTCCTTAGCACCTTGAATTTGGTTTTGACTTTTGTTGACATTATATTTATTTCTGGGAGTGATCTTTAATTTATTGTTGATCTCGTTGCTAGCTCTTGTGCAAAATAATTTATTTAAGTTTTGAGGAATTTGCGTACTTGAATGAAATTAATGTCTTTTGGTGTTTTGATCGTTTTATTTCTCTTCCCTCGTATTTTCTGTAAGTTGGCGCTAGTAGTAACCGTTAGTGTTGCTGTTGTAGAATAATGGGGCGCCCTCGTGCAACTCCACAAACGACGAACTCTGGAGAAAATCTAATGGGCGAATTTCTGAACGCTATACGAGGACAGCAGCAGGCTCAACCACAACCCAATCCTGCACCGGCACCGAATACCACAAACCAAGTGGTGGAACAGTTTCGTAGATACAACCCTTCTCGTTTCAATGGACGTGATGGACCGTTAGCTGCTGAGGAATGGTTGAGTGAGTTGGACCTCATCTTCACTCACATCGACTGCAATGACAGGCAAAAGGTTGATTGTGCTATCTTCCAATTCACCGAGGATGCTGGTCGTTGGTGGAAGCATTTCTATGGCACTTTAAGTGAAGAGGACCTTCCACTACTATCTTGGACTACTTTTCAGAAAATTGTCATGGACAAGTATTGTTCTAGCTCCTTCCGTGAGAAGAAAAAGAGGGAATTTTATGAACTTAAGCAAGGAAATTCGACTATAGAGGAGTATGAAAGGAAATTCAATCAGTTAGCTGGTTATGCACCTCATGTGGTGAGTACTGAGAAAGATAGAATTGCCAAGTTCAGGAAGGGACTGAGAACCGATATCAAGGGAATTTTGGCTGCTCATGAGATAAATGATTTTGGGGAATTGGTGAAACGTGCTGAAGAAGTGGAGTTAGCACTGGAAGTTGAGGTTCCACCGAAACAGATGGACAACCCTGCAAAGCGGACCTGGGACAATCGGAACCAAGGGAAGAGTGGGTTCCAAAATAAAAAGGGAAGGTTCGGAAATGTGCGCAATGCTGGAACTGGCTCAAGTTCTAGAGCTGCACCAAACACTGGAGCACCCGGACTTAAGCCGTTGTGTCCCAGATGTGAGAAACGACATAATGGAGAGTGCTTGATGGGCATGGGAGCTTGCTATTACTGTTATGAGAAGGGGCACAACTACCACAACTGTCCGAAGAGGCAAGACAATGGGCCAAGAAATGGAGGAAGCAAGGGACCTGCAGAGAAGAGAAGAGGTGATCTAGCTGATTCTTCAGGCTGGCATTTTCTGCCATCAGCTGCTGCATCCTGTCAGCTTCTTCCTCCTTGCCCAGCTGGATCTTGGACAACATCTCCGTCCTCAGCTGGTTGACCCTCTCCGAGATCAGCTCGCAGATGGCGTCAGTTGAGAGAGCTGGCTGATCGGAGGGTCCGAGCAGAAGCTGTGGTTGTGGCTGGGCAGCAGACTCCACGACAACCATGGCAGATCTGCTGGCGAGGTAGGCCTTGAGCTTGTCTTCTTCTCTCTTGGCCGCCTCATCAGCTGTGTCGACGTCGTCCATGCAGGAGGCATTTTTGGCGAGCATGTCATCAAGAAAGTGAACAGCTTCAGGGTTATTGCACAGCTCCCTGGTGTCTGTCCCTTCTTGGATGCTTTTGTCCAGACGTCGTAGGAGCACAGCCACCTTTTGGTTGTAAGCCACCTCCAGGCTCTGGTAGTCGAAGTACTCCCTCAGGTTGGACTCTTCGACCTTTAACTTGTCCCAACCATGGATCCTGAGGGTCTCCTCCTTCACGTACCAGTAGCTGAATATGACACTGAACTGGTATAGAAGTTCTGTCCCGAGAACAGAGAAAATGGGCATCGATGTTGCCTCGGGGAACATACCAATCAGCTTGCGGAAGCAGTAGCTGAGTCTTCCTTCATACTCAGCCAAGATCGCCTGGCGGTTGGCTTCTTCATCGATCTGAGGGGGGTCGACATCGAAAGTTATGGGTTCGATGGTTTCATCAACGTTGGCCGAAGAAGTGGTCACAACGTTGGCATCGAGCGAGAGGCTCGGAATATCTGACTGAGGACCAGTTGAGAGAACTGGATCCTCTTTGGATGGAGAGTTGGCTGGCTAGAGGATTTCTTCAGTCACAGGTGGGTTAACCTGGCTGGCATCAGCTCTAGACCGACTGTCGTGGGACTCCTCAGATGAAGAAGAGTCATCTGAGGAGGAGCTGGCATCCACCACTTGGATCTCCACGTCTCCACCTGCCTCCTCAGCCACGTCCTCCTGGCGAGGTTGAAGAATAAACCCAGCTGGGTCAACCGATTGACTGGATTCGGTTGACTCCTTCGCCTCAGCCGGCTTGACCACCACTGGACTTGTTGTGGATGGTTGAGCCGCTGGCTGGATGATTCTTATCCTTGGCCTCTTCTGCAGAGGTTCCTCCTCTTCCTCCTCTTCGTCTTCTTCCTCCTCAGCTACCTCTTCCAGCTGGTGCTTCGCCGGCTTGGTCCTCGAAGGGCGACGAGCAGCTGCCTCCACAGCTGGCTTGGGGACACCCTTGGGTGTGTAGACAGCTTCTACAACATCCCTGGCCTTCTTGGCTGAGGGGAACAGTGACAGCTTGCTGACTGGAGTGTCCTCACTTCCTTCCCATGTCAGCGGCAGACCCTTTGTGGCTTGGAGGATGAGGGCTGATATCTTTGTCCCTAAGTTGAGAGTCCCCTTGACACTCAACAGAACATCGCCGGACTCAGCTGTCGTCTCGGATATCTTCTGCTTCTCCGACAACAGCTGGCTCTCTATATATCCCAACCAGTCGACCTGGTGCATCTCTTCCAGGGCCTTCTGCTGCTTGAGCTTAGGACGGCTTATGTCCCCGAAGGCTCCACCATATGCGAAGATGCATTTGGAAATTACATCGAAAAGAAGTCGGTGCTCCGGCTTCAACTTTGTCCTTTGCATGCTCCCCTTCAAAGGTTCGGGAACAAGAAGAATGGTTTGAAGGAAGGCATCAGCTTCCTTATCAGAAAAGTTCCCCACCACATCTGTGGCTTCACTGTTTCTGGGAATGAGCTTCTCCAGCTCCTTTGACACCTTTATCTCCACAACGGAGTCTTCTACAGTCCGAGAGGTTCTATGGCGTTGCTTGCACGGGATGATCGTGACAAGCCCGTCATTTGCGACTCGTTGCAGATTCCGGTAGAAATGTACAATCGCTTCCTGAGCAACAGGGCCGGAGAGAGGGTGGCCCAATCAAGCAGATGGTGGTCGGAGAGGATGGCGGCGATTGGAGCGAGCTCAGGCGAGGAGAGAGCCGCTCTGGATAATATATGTTCGAAATGAATCTTCGACATCACCATGTCGAACGATTCCTGGAACGTTGCAGGCTCTGAGGAAACCATCTTTTTAGAAGCTTTTGACTTGGGCGCCATCTCGAGGAGATATATATGCAAAGAAAGAGTGAAAGACTTTACTGGAAATGGCGAAACAAGATTTGAGAAGATGATGAATAGTGAGTAAAGATATGCACGAAAAGAGAAGGTAAGGATCACTTCCTGATTTTGCCGTATTATATAATCTTTGACTCGGATAAAATCAACGGCTGGGGTTAAATCGCGCGAATCTATTAACGGCTGTGATTTCGCGACTGTTGAGTAATTTTGACTGATATACCACGCGCGCGAGTGAGAAGGTGAATAGTTTGAGGTGTCAGCCTAGTCACACTATAAAGTAAGGCTATAGGTGTTCAGCCAGACTTTACATTAAATGCGATATGATGGCTTGTTTGGTCTAGCTGACATGTTCAGGAATGTTTGAATTTATTTCAAACATTCTCATTTAATATCATAACACCTTCAGTCATAAATGATACCTGCCAGCTGATGTCTGAATCAGCTGTGTTCATTAGTTGAATTCCTCAGTTGCCGCATACCATCAGCTGACTCGAGTTCGTCTGTTCAGCTGACGTCTGTTCCATTGTTGCAGCATACCATCAGCTGACTCAAGTTCATCTCCTCAGATGACGTTTGATGTCCTCAGTTGGCAATTCGATCTGAGATTCCCCCTTCATCTGAGCTTCCCCTCTTAATTCGATATCCGATTCGTCAGCTCTGATGAATCCTTATCAGCTCGGATGACTCTTCTGCTCGGATGACTTTTTAGCTCGGATGCCTTTTAGCTCGGACCAAAAGTCCACTTAGAAGAATCACACAGCAATCTTGAACCGGGCTTCAAGAAGAGGTTTGGTTGAAGATGTCTGCTTTCTTAATCTCAGTTGGACTCTTCTCCATGGACACATCCTTCTTCTCAATATGAGCTCGGATGAAGTGATGTACGAATATCGATCTGCTTAGTCCCGAGAGTGATGAACAGGGTTTAGAGAGATAGCTATGGCACTCGAGCTATCACAATGAATGGGAACCTGTCCAGTTGAGACTTCATAATCTCTCAGCTGCTGTTTCAGCCATAATACTTGCATGCAGCAGCTTCCGGCAGCCATGTACTCTGACTCGGTT